>JTDE01002117.1:43356-56917 GCA_014338405.1 Paragonimus skrjabini miyazakii | reverse complement strand
TCCATTGTGAGCGCGTTTGAAAATGTTTAAAAAATACCTGACGAACTTTGTTCGGTGATGAATTCTTTTTTTATTCCTTAAAGTTTACGGAAGGCTTATACTATGTTCCAAGCAGTAGTAGTACGTGCCATTTACGTACAGTTCAACATGCAAGACTGCGTCCCAGGAAACAGTGTCTCACCTTCATCAGTAGTGGGAAGAGTGAACCTGTCAAAATCAGAAGTAACCTGATTGGAATTGTCCATATCTTTCATGGCGTGCTCTAAAATATGATTCACATTGGCATCCATATACTCTGTGCTAGTTCAATCCAGATGGATAACTTCGCCAAAGCAATGTGCTAAGCAGCTGTCATGCCTACCGCTTAAACAGATAAATCTTAGGATAATCAACGGGTTTGTTTTCGAAACATCATAGGATAGGCTCAGTAAAGCTAGCCTAACATGTGGGGTTCAACAACCAAGTAAATAAATGAATGGAAACTAGGTGTAAAACTTGGTATTTATCGGTGTCAAGTGCCCATATTTGCTGGTCAGCGGAATACGTTCTTCCCCCTCTACCGTCCGCGCCACATACAGTGGATTGTGGCTTTGTTTCCAGGTATGGTGAAGGCTCTTACCCTTTGAACCAATCGTGTTGGAGTAGGAAGTTTAACATTCGTGCGGAATGTTGATTTTGTTGAACTCACCTACTTTAGCATTTCGTGAGTGCTTTGTGATCCACAAACCCGAATACTGTCCACAGCGTACCGTTGTTGAAGAGGACATGGGATAACTAATGGAATTAGCCAAAATAAACCATACTTCACCTTTATCGTAACCCGATAAAGTGAACGGCACACATTGATTGCCAGGGGTCATTTCATCAAATGATTCAGAGCCCATCCATTGAATCAATTCGATATGGCTACCACATCCAGAGCTATCCTCGCTATCTGTACCAACAAGGGTGGTACTCTAAACCTTCTACATTTGAACACCTGCTCCAGTCTCCACAGTTACCATGACCGCAGACTGAAAATAGCTTGTGTAATCGGCAAGATGTGGATAATCGCGTAGGTGCTCCAAGAACTACGTCAAGCAGTTTATCAGTCAAACTGTACGTGCAAACTCTCATTCACTGTAGGCTCGGGCGCAGGAACACCATTTCATGGGAACAGGGAAAAAACCCGATTGCCATTTGGTTTACGCTTACGGGCAGCGCAGTGAACATGTCACCTTGCAATAGATTAGCTGGTACGTATCCTCAAACACCTCAGCAGAAGTACACCTGATTATAAGCTGGTTGCAGGTGGGAGAAGGAGTAAAACATTCAGAAACCATTTTGAGCATCTTTGAAGACAGGGACGGTGGTATGGTTTCACACAACGAGCTACAGGCAAGGTTACTTAGGGAAGATAACAGCACCATGTCATGTACAGTGGGTGCTACAGGGGGTCCACTTGCATAATCTGTGGTACAAGGGGAGTAAACAGATGTCAATTATTTTTTTCACTTTTAGTCATTAAAATTCTGCATGAAAAATGGTAAATCGAAAATATGTTTCAACCGAAGTTAAGCATATTTGTGCGAACTAAATTTTCCAGTAGAAGATGGTAGCACTAAAGGAAGGAGATATCAGTCTAAGACAGGACCGAACAAGAATGGGAACCTGCACGTTCTAAAAATTGAGTGGTTAGCACATAGCATTCCTGTTTTGCAGACCGGCTTGGGAAACTAATCTACTTTGCAGTTATACCGATTTGACCGTGGAGAAACCAGAGGGCAGAATCTTCACATTACAATACCATTACGGTACCATTGCAATACAGTTATCTAAATTGATGCCATAATTGCTGTATTTGTCTGAAGAGAAGTAGTGAAATTCACTCGGTGCTAATATGTGCAGTATGACGTACTCTTGTGTTAAACAATCAACATATTCATCTTTTCATGTGAAAATAAATAGTAGAACAATCAAAAATACATTGCAATTCAGATTACCACACTACTCACTAGGGACAATTCATATTTTGATAAAATGGTGACATAAATTTCGCCCGTTAGCTTGCACAACGCAGTCTATGAAACCGTAACCAGGGGAACGGACTAAGGTCATGTTCAATAAACCGTGAAAATCAATCTGATCTCAAGGTTTGATTGTACTAGACGCAAACAACGGAAATGACTGTAGTCATCAGAACCAGTATTCTGATCAACGAGGTTGTAATTGTGTTTATTTAAACCGTTGCTTGGCAGCAAAAGTCAAAGAGAAACGTTTTATGTTCTAGTTTTATGGGCAACCTCGTGTTAAGTACCATCTAGATCTAAATAATGTCAGTCCGTTTTCGTGCATCTTCTAGACGAAGTTCACAGTCGATCAATGGAAAAGTGAGCACAAAAGTAAAATTCAGTTTTTTTAAAAATTACGTCCCCTCTAGCGAATTCATCAAGGCAGATAGAATGTATGTTGCGGGACTTCGAAATTTTGTTTAATCTCTTCAGCCGCTTATTCAAAGCCATCAATTTAAGCATTCAAATATGATATGAATAGTGTGCAATCGTACGGATAACATTTTAGGGATCAGAAGCCCACTACCAAACCAGAGATAGAGTATGAGTCAATATTGTTTGTGCCGGTCAGCTATGAACGCGGAATGGTTAGAACCGTATTAACCTGAGCTCGCCGAATTTGTACAGCTGATACATTAGCTTCAGAAGAGCAGTTCTTAACGAAGACGCTTTTTGTTGACGGATATCCGCAGAAGTTTACAAATCTCTACAACAAATCGAAGCACGCCTAGGCAGTTGTGTACACTGTCTCCAAGACGGATGTTTTCATACGGTTACCATTTCGAGGAGATAATTTAATCAACACAGTTAGACATAGGCTTTAGTCCGCCTTAACTTGACCTTATCCCTCAGCTAAGTTGTGCCTCTTACAATCAATCTGAGTAAAGCTAAACGTCATTCATTTGACCATTCGGACATTCATATTGCCCATCAGTTCACTTGTAGTTGCAGTGACACTTAAATCAACAGACCAGATCGGTGTCTTCGCCAAAGAACATTGGAATATATCATCAACTGGCTGATCAATTCTGTGAAGCAAGGCATCGGCACGGTTGAAAACAAAAGACGCAACGTATCTTCCTCGTTAGCCAAGCCCACCCAGATAACCGGCCACATAATGAATCCGTGTGATTGTATACTACTCACATCATATTTACTTGCTTAAAGCGATTGCATTAAATGAGCAGCTGAAAAGATTTAAACGAAATGTCAACATCACGCAGCAAAACAAATCAGTGTCGGTGAAACAAGTTGAGTATAGTTTCGCCTGCAAAACAGTAAGTTCAGTTTGGTACATAGTACAGAACCAAAGGTGTAACATGCAAACCAGCTGTTTCTACTCTGATTGTCCGTTACACTTACAGATCAACTCTGGGGTAATGTGGAGACACCGGGATACAGCGTTCTTCCGAAGTAGGGGTTCCAACAACAATCCTGTAAAAGGAAACAACAAGAAACAAACATGAGCCATAGGCCCAGTAAGCCATACACACGACTTACACAAACGAAAACTAAAACGACGTCGACAACACAGCAACACGCCCTGATACAAAATTCAAATTCAACCTGTGCGCGCTCACTGGTTTGGACCGCACGTTACAAACGGGGTAGCTGCCACGCGCAGCTGGAGACTAAAATCCTTTGTAAAGTAAGATAACAATCGGCTGAACAGGTTTTAGCAAATCTTTTCTCATTCATGTTTGTATATCATACTACTTATTTACTCTGTTATTAAATGACCCCATTCGCAGTTAGTGAAATCCATAAAGTGTTGATTCCACAGCTAACATTCTTCATTGTCAACGACCAGTTATAGTTACCCATACAATGTTGAGCAGACCACGCACACCAGTATAACCCTTAAACGATTATGAGCTACGGAAACGAAAGAGGGAGGATGCTAACAGGTAAGTGAGTGTTTCACACTTACTGGCCAGGAGACGAGTCTCCGGTTTAGTCTGGCGGTTGGATTATTAATATTTGTGGACAATACAACTGACTTTAGCTCACCGCGGCATAGATCGCGCGATCTGATTGCAACAGTCTCTGACATTAACAACCTGGGCTTGAGAGATATTTGAAACGCTGGGTTCCCTTCAATAGCTTTATCAGCACAGAAAGAAGACATATGTTGCGATATGTTAACATTTCGTTTACTCTCATCAGTCGCAAACGTAAAACATGCAAGTTATATATGACAGACGATTAGAGATAGACAGGGTATGGACAAGCATACAATCACAACTCGTATTATGTCATCACCACCACGGCAACCCTATGGGTCGCTTCACCCAGTTTTGTGCACATAGCACCGGCTGGTGAGCTCTAATCAGCATGGCTTCGCTAAAGGCTAGTAGTAACAATATTTTGAAAGAGTTAAGTGGGACCACCTGGTGACCTGTTATCATGAGGTGTCTGGCAATCGATGATGTGGGGCTTCGAGTAACAGATTCACTGGTTTCCGGTGAATCTGCTACTCGAAGCCCCACATCACCTTACATTCGTTCGGAGGTTGGATACACTTACAATATATGGGCTACTGATCCAGAAAATCTCATGTTGGAATATCCGAAGGTTATAGAAGGTAAATGACCCATAGAAGTAATCGTGCTTAATCTCTTTAGTGAGTAGTTTGATGAAATCGTCAAAATCGGAAAGGAAACAATTGTAAAAATATCTGGTCTCCAGTTGGATTTGAACCAGCGACGGAGACGCCCATCCGCTCCAAGCATTCCGCCTGCTGACCTGCGAAGTCACGCCGGGAGCCAAAAAATTTCACATATGAACTCAGTCACCCACCCGCCTCACAATCTCATATGGAAACCATGCAATGACCCAAAAGATTAACTCCTCCGAGAAGAATTCCCACAGTTTGTGCTTAAGTAGACCAACCTTTCTGTTGTACAGTGAACTAGTATTGCTGGCAGTAGTTTGGGAGATTTGTTGACTTAGTAAAGATTCATTTGCGAAAAATATGAGATTTGACTAAAGTCGAACCACATACACGCATCCTATTAAAATTACTTAAGCAAGTGAGTTTGGAGTTGGACGTTTCCTGGCGAATTTCGGCCAGTTCACTGGATAGTATACGCCTGTAGAACGGACTATGTTTGCGACCGTTCTGTTCTCTTTCTTTCGGTCACGTTCCCACTTCAGTATGTCTACAATTTCGTTCAAAATGGGTTTGTCCCACCGGAAGTGAAGTTTGCATCGATAGTCATAACAGGTATTCTGTGGAACGGTAGTATCTGTAAAGGAATTTTAGTTTCTTGTCCGTCTCAAGTTGTCGCCACTTTCAACCGTTATTCCCGAATTTCCCTGTTCCGCTTTGATATTTTTCACGTAGCCTCAATAAATGACCCGGTATGCTGCTGACCACCGCCAGCATATTCGAAGCAACACAAGTAAATGACTCATTATCTTCTACGGACCTAGGTGTCAGTGAATCGGTCCTGTATTATTTCAGTTGATCCCCTCTGGGCCTGGACGGCCAGAAAGTATCCAGCTCACATGTATTCTTGTGTCGCAGGACAGCAAGCACCTGGTAGTGTAAACGCCGCATGCACTTTTTTGGTTCATAGCCAGGAGGTTGACAAACCAACTCACCGATTAAGTTGGTAAGGTTATTATGAAAACAACCTGACTGCCAAATTTCATAGAGGTGTACGGTTGGAATATTACTGGTCCGCCCAAATACAGGTCATACTCAAGTCTCTGCTCGTGCTCAAAATGTTGTACACTAATCATATGTTATAAACTAGTCATTTCCGATGGTTTTTGCTTTACAGCACCGGTGTGTAGTCGTCTACCGTACTTATCAAATACTTAATAAACACCATACCGAACAATGCATGCTTATTGTATAAGATTGAACTGCCTCACTTCACGAAAGCAGATCGAGGGTCGCAAGTGGCACTTGTGTCGAAAATACCTTATTGATCTCAGTACAATCTCAGTACAATTGATCACGTTTCTTTCTGTTTAAATCGCACAGGATTAACCGAGATTTAAAGTCGGTCAGGTTGGTCATGTTGATGAAAAATAACCGATTATCAATTTTCAAGAGCTTAGTGACGATCGTAGTGCCATTGATTGAGTTCACCTTCCAGTTAGTTATTACTGTGCGGACGCGATGAAACAGATAGAACGGCTTGTATTTTTCTGGTCGATTTAACAATATTTTTGGTTGATGCAAAGTTTGTAACGACTTATGCGCTCAGATAAATCTTGAGATCAAGTCCTTTTCAAATCAAACAAGTTTTATTTTTAATCAACACCACTGTCTGGCTAGACGATTTCATCGTTCGGCCTTCAACAACCAGATGCAGCTGCAATGCAGGAAGTGGGAACCCACTTATTGCTGATAACACGGCTCACATCCGGATAAATGATGGGGTTGTGTGCACTCAGCAGTTGGATTCCATAGCGATGGCGGAACACAACCGGTTGGCACGTTGGTGATTCAAGAAATGTGTAAATTAAGCCAGTAGTCGATGGCATCCATTTATCCTAATATATAATCGCTCGTTGCGCCCCTGAGACATTACCATAGCTCCTGCTGCAATGGTACAATCTAACACTAGAGAAATGAACTTTAATGTGCTTGTAAAAGGTCATTATCATGCTGACTACTTTATGTGCCGGTGATGACCTCTGAAGTCTGTGCTGGGTCTTATCTTGTTACTGATGGACCTCATCGCTTAGGAGTGTAGTAATACAAATGACAAACGTAGTTCCAAGTTAAATACAACTTGTTACCAAAACATGACTTTTCAGGTTTGAGATGAGATATTTACCTAAGCAGAAAAAAACGTTGGAATATTAATGCAATTTACAGTATCCATTTGTGTCCCACATCAATAGCAAGCGACAAATGGATTTTGTCTGATCACTTCGTTTATAAAAATGACATTTTTCATCATGTTAGGGACATATCTGTATGTTCTAAATGTGATGAGAAATAGTTTTGTGTTTTGATCGGATCTGATTTGCACGGCTTTTACTAGCAGACCGAAAGCGTTAGGAGTCTATGTGTTTGTCACAAATTGAACATTAATAAGATTACCTTTCCCAAATGGTACACTCCAAATTACTCCAAGTTCTGCTTCGTTTAATGCTATTCACTAATAACTGTTCTCGTCCAGATAATACTACTGAATTCTGACCAGCTTAATTGTGAGGCTTTTGCGTTAACGATTGCTATTCATTTTATCTCACATTGGGGATGGCCGAACAGTTCATTACCAGTCGCACGTGAATACCGATCATAACATTGATGTAAAATTGGCTTGAAATGCATGAACCTGAAATCGTCTGCTGCTGATGAAGGGTATCCAACGGTAAACCTTATGTGCACGGGAAAACTGAGATCACACATGCGCACAATCTATCTTTTGACAGCCCGGATTTATTTCACTCATGAAGAATTCCGTCCCATTGTCAAATTTGGAAAGATGGTCTGAAGCTAATCATGTGGCTAATACGATTCACTTGATCTAAAACTACCTGCGAAAATTCCTTACGGCCCTATAGCTTCTGGTGACAAGTCCATAGACAGAGTACGTAATACCAGTCCAAGCCCTATGTGGTTAGTATTATAACAGAACCACTATAATGTTCGTTCTGGCCGATTAACTTGTTACTTACCTAATATCGTCTATCAGATTTTTCTCACTTGATTCACCTATCCTGTACTGTTCAACGCGGGATTGTTACAAATTCTAACCTTAACACTGTCATGAAAATCAACAGACCTTGTGTCAAGTTACCCATTTAAACACTGTCAATTAGAACCTCCCAACTGTAGTTTATTCTGCCTCATTGTTGCAGAAAAACTTGTATCAGAATGTCCAAGGGGCAATGCAACTGCTCTAACTCCCCATTTTACATTCCACCTATCATAATTCTTCATACCTGTCACGTGCATTACACTTGTTGGTCTATTCGAATTGTTTACTTTGTTCACTAAAATAGCTCATGAACGTTAAACGTTTGGTTGTTAAGTAAAACCCGAATCGTCTGTCTGTCACTTGTGTCTGATTAACCTAGTCAGGTATAAACTCTGCTGTTGAATGTGGGGTTGAAGATAAATAACTTTGGCCCTTGTATTCGTTACCAGTGCAAACTGGCCACGAGATAAGTCATGTGTATCCATCTGGGAGCAGGAGGTGATGCCATAGGATTTCAAGGGTGCTGTGATAATACCTTTATTTAAGGGTAAGAGTGAGAAGCAATGCTCCGCGGCTATCGGGGCATCAGTCTGCTGAGCTGCGCAGGCAAGGTGCTTGTCAAAATCCTTCTGAACTGGTTGAACACGCATGTCTTAGAGGCCAATATTCTTGAGGAGCAATGCGGACTACGGGCGAATCGGAGTACGATCGACCTGGTGGTCGCTGCTCGACAGCTTTAAGAGACGTGCCGGGAATGCAACCAGCCCCTCTATGCACTCTTCGTCGACTTCACCAAGGCGTTCGATTCCGTCAGCCGCGAAGCGCTGTAGACGGTGCTTGGTAAGTTTGGATGTACAGGTAAGTTCGTCAATTTGATTAGATTGTTGCATGTGGGCACGAGAGCGAAGGTGCAACCGTGTGGATCTACCTCTGATGATTTTGACATTGGTACTGGCGTGAAGCAAGGTTTTGTCCTGGCTACATCCCTATTTAGCTTATATTTAGCTGCCATGCTAACAGTTTTTCTTTCAGGGATATGGGGAGGATGGTGTTAAGGTAGAGTACCGGACAGATGGGCGCCTACTGAACATTCGACGTTTCGGCGCCCCAACCCGGTTATATACCTCAACGATGCGCATGCTTCTGTTCGCAGATGACAGCGCGCTGTTTGCACAAAGCGAGGACGAACTACAGCGACTGGCCAAGGCCGTCGCGACTGCGGCATCCAAGTTTGAACTGGATATCAACACATATAAGACATTTTCTTATTCTCAGCCTTCTCCGGGCGGAGGCGTTGTCTGTGCACCTTCACCTCATATCCGTGTTAACGGAGATGTTGTCAGCAGATGTACAAATTTCTGCTACTTGCGCGGCAATCTGTCCACCGATCTGTCCCTGAACCGCGAGTACTGCTTTCGGACGTCTTGAAAGACGTGTTTGGAAGCACCACAGCCTGAAGCCGAGCACTAAGCTCTTTGTTTACCGCTCAATGGTGCTGTCTATACTGCTGTACGGCAGTGAAACGTGGACATTGTATCAGCGAAACGTGCGCTATCCGAGCCACTTTCATTTGCAACGTTTAAGACGCATCTTGGGTATTCGGTGGTCGGACATGGTTCCGAACACTGAGGTATTGCGGCGAGCGGATATGAACGGGATGGAATCCATGCTGATGTTGAATCAGATTCGTCGGATGGGCGATGATCGTATTCCGAAGCAGGTGCTGTATGGACAACTGAGATCAGGTAAACGAAATTCTGGTGGTCAGATGCTGAGATACCAAGATGCTGTGCAGGTAAGTCTTTCACGTTGTAAAATTGATTGTAGATGTTGGGAAGACTAAGCGTTGAACCGGATTGCCTGGAGGAATACGACTCGGACGGGCGTCCGCGAGTACAGCGAGCAGTTATTGCGCGGCCGGGAACGAAAGCGCGCGGTACGCAAAGGAACCATCGGTGCCATAGGTCGTGATGACATGACTATATGACGTTGCGATGTGTGCGGGCGCGAATGCGCTGGCCGTTTGGGATTAGTAGGTCACCAGCGTACTCATAGTGCACCGTCGGCTCAGGTAGGTCATATCAGCATATCCATTCTACTCCTGTTAACTGTTGCATCGACCAAGACCATGATCGTTTGGTGACTAATCTGCTCCTGTTTTCAGAAACTTGGGTGTCTGTGACCTTCTGCCTATTCTTTTCTTGGGCCTTGTTGGTGTATGGAATGACGACTCGTCTGTCTGATCTTTTCGTAGTTCAACTTTGAATTTTGTTTTTCAACTTTATCTTCCCTAGAATGCATCAACATGAACTCGTATACTGAAGTCCTTCCTGTATTACATTTCACGCATCTTTCCTCCTAGTGTTGTGATCTCAAAACGCGGATGGCACAAGGGTTGTCTGTTCGACAAAACAACACATGGGTTAAGTGGTTAAACAAAACCAGAAACAAAACCACTCATTTGCACGCTGTATTCGGCCCCAGACCGTCTCGGTTGCCGCAGACGTCAATGCTCAGTTTCTTTAAGTAGCAGGGACAACTTTGGGCGATGTTGCACTCCGATGCTCCTTCCTGAGGCTTGTACAATGTCAAAATATATGCTCTGGTCCTACTACTGAACAGCAATCATATGCGTAGTATATTACGACCGCTCATCTCCACTGCACTAGTACAGATCTTGTTATTGCAGTCTGTCTCACTGTTTATTTTCCGAGATATAAGGGTTTTCTTTTCCTGCTTGCCATTCAATTGGCTGACCAGCATCGGCCGGCTGGACACAAGAGCCTTACTCACACACCTACTGGTCTTATTCCTCCGGGGTTACACCGGATACGTGGTATCTGGGTGGAACCGCAAGTGGTGCAGCGCAAGCCACTTGGGGTGACGGTTTAAAGCGCAGGCGTCCTTTGGTTTCGGTCACTATGACAGGTTAATCCGTTTCGGATGCTGCCAACCACTTTATAGTGTCTTTGGATCAATACAGATTTTATCAGCGCTAAACTTTCGCTATGAAGTAATTCTGTCCCCCCCGAACTCCCAGATGTCCTTATAACCTTTTATAAATAGTATAAGCCGAACAGTCAAAATTCTTCGGAAGCACACACGAACGGTTTTATGGTGATTGCCACTTATTAGGTACGCGTACCCCATCAACTTTGAACACACATCCTACTATAAGAAAGGTAGATGATAAAATTTATAGATAATAACACATTTGTTCTGTGTTATTTAAGTAAATGAGAATTTTTGTGTTATTACATCAACTTAAGGATCGATCAGCGAGGATTTGGCCTAAGCAGTGACATTGCAGAGACAATTGAATTGATCAACATTTTATTCGATTGTGTTAATCGTGGAGAAATATTCTGAGGTGTTTTGGAAATTTGTTTGCGAATGTCGTATTTACCCAGGTGATGCCTCTTTCATGTGACAGTCAGTGAACCAGACTGATACATCCAGAGTGCACATATCAGATTTCCTCATACACTGCAACCAGTTTGTTCGATACGTTAACTCCGTAATCGTCAAACTTAGGCATGTGCATTTCCTTATATATTAAACTATGCCGTTCTTTGCCGTCCTTTTTGAGTCGATTAGCCTAAATCTGAGTCCCTAAGGTCGACAATGTGAAAGATGTTGGGGTTAAACACCATCGCTCCGTATTTCCTCCCTATTTACAAACGTGCTGCCACGAAAAACGATGGGTTTCATTTGTGAAGACATTTATCAATTATACAGGGGAAAGGAACATCGAACCAGAGTACTCAAATAACTTCTCTTGTGTTGTACGTTTGACATACAATTCGAATTCAACAGGTATTTTATCAACAAGTTGGTAGCATGTTGATGAGCTCCCTCTTGAGTCCAACTCTGGCTGATATTTTCATTGAATAATTGGAAAGTGAGAATCTGCGCGCCTGCATACAGTCACTTCTACCGAATATAAGCAAACGTTATTTTCAATGAGTGAAAACGGAGAGAAGATACATCACAAGATGTTACCACTTCATTTTAACCTCACCATTCGCTAGCGTAAAACCAGCACATTTTATACAAACTGCATACACCAACAACTAGTGGATGTAAAAGCCAACTGATTTTGACATTCGCATGCCGACAGTGCAGTCAGTTCTTTGGCAAGGAAACTGATTGCGTCGGCGTCTTTTGTACACACTGTTGTGACTGCAAAATACGCTTGGCTTGCAAAGTTGTTTATTGCACGAACTCTCGTACAGGTCATGTTAAACGTGGGATTACAAACGCGTACACTTATTTGCACTACTCACGTGCATTCACATATATTGGGTGGCAGTATGTTGTCATTCGCCCTAGTGACACTTCTCCCTTAGCGCGTACACACTATTCCGATAGTCTCTTCTGGTCCGTCGTCTTCCTGGTGTTGGGGTTTGCCCTTTTGTTCCATATTGTCGCTTGTGAGTAGTATACTATTCACAAGTAGTATACTACTGACAACGAAACTGCCGGTTATACAGCACATGCAAAACTGGCCGATGTTTTCTGATTTGAAACGCTACGCCAGTCACCATCAGTTTCGATTTACGGTTATGCAACAGTGTCATGAACGAGGTAAACACCTCGCAACATATGCTTTCTCACCGTTTTAACTAAATGGATGGAAAGAACTTTGTTGATTACTCAATCTATATGAATTTAACACTTGTCCTTCAGGTGTCCAACCAAGCATATTCTACTCAGTCCACCATTGAACTAAAGATGAATGATAAGTTGAATGCCCTTGAACAGAACATTTATCGACAGGCGAACATGCTGACTTCCCAATAAAAAGAAATTGGTCGGCTCTTTAATATCTCGCTTCAAAGTAATCTGTTCTCAGGACAGATAAAAGGTCGTACTCTACTTTTTACCAGTATACTGTTGGAAAACGACTAGATGGATAGATCTATTGCACGAAATATGATCAGTTCACTTACTGAGGGCCCCATTCTTACTAACGCAAATAAGTCTGTGTTCACCTCACTTCTGTTCAAAGGAGACAGACACCAAACAGGTAACCTGGCGTTTACAGCAGTCACTAAAAAAATGTTCTTCGCTGCATTATCAAGAAGTTGATTTACTCCCAGTCCCGTGCTCACAATCACTCTGAAGACAGTTTATACGTCCAAGATTAGTTCATGTTTGTGTACTCTTCCATGTGCTGGTTCTATACAGTGGTGTATATCGGTCGAACAGATTGAACAACATCACTGACCTTGAATCAAGGTCAAAGTTACGAAGTCGAATAATACAACTGTCGTCACACTGATTATTACGAGCAGCCACCAATTAAACGTGTAAAAAAACAAACATTTCGAGTTGTTTAAAAGATTCCAGACAGCAGATTTTGTCAACGGCCGAATCGATTGCAGTCACACTGCGTAACCCCGTCTTTGGTTTACAAAACAACTCGTTCAGTCGTTTCTCCTCCCTTAGCTATAATGGTTCCTACATTCCACTCCTCCATATAAACGCAAAATCGACTCCGATTACCAGAAGCAACCTCATGCTATGTTCAGGACAGTCAGTGTGTGTACTGATGGGTGTGTTGTGGTTGTGGTTTTGATTGTGACCAATTAGTCACCTTAGTTCCGTGTTCCCATCCTGTATAATTGTCTTGACCCGATGATGATTTAAGGAAAACATGCTCCTCATCCTCTGCATTCACATGAACTTGTTATTCATTAACACAGTGTCGTAACAAATGATGTATGCTTGCTTTCAAGTGGTCACCAATTTTTTTCGTTTTGTTTCGCAGTGATTACTGCAATGCGTGCGGCCGCGAATGCGCTGGCCGTTTTGGATTAGTAGGTCACAAACGTATTC
>JTDE01002117.1:32786-42888 GCA_014338405.1 Paragonimus skrjabini miyazakii | reverse complement strand
GGTGCAGCGCAAGCCACTTGCGGTGATGGTTTATAGCGCAGGCGTCCTTTGGCTTCGGTCACTGTGACGGGCTAATCCGTTTCGGATGCCGCCAACTTAGTCAGATGGAGTGTAATATGCTGAAGGAATACATCGTACGAAAACTCCCTTTGATTCCTCTGTTTTATTGTTGAGTTGCTAACATTTGAGCTGAAAACATTTCATTTCAGTACACAAATATTCCTTCAAGCGCAATCAACCTGCCACGCTTATCTTTCCAAATTTCACGAATGCACTCTATCTGGTAAATCTCTCGGTTAATATTCAAACCTGCCCGCCAACTTCAAAATCGTTTTAACAGGTGTAGCTACTAGCAGCTAGCTGAGTAGTTAGACAGTATACAAAAAATACAACGAAAAACGCTTTACTCGGTGTCGAATTTTCATCGGATCTGGTTAATAAACAAATAGTAGTATTCTGAACACTACAAAAATGCCAGATGAATACAAAACCGTAGGGATCAGTGTGCCTTTTATAACGTGTAACTGATGAACTGAGCTTTCCGGAATACTCATAGCCACGCCTGGAAAATGAGATTCAGCACAAACGGTATCGTCGTGATCCGCCTTAGAAATTGATGACGTCACATTTTCTCCCCATGTCGCAGGATTCGGCCTGGACATGTGACACTGACCAAGCCACCATGAGGTTATCACAACAATGACAGTTTTTGTTACATGATTGTTCGAGGTAAGAATATGGGAGTGATATACACCAGGTCATCTATAAAAAAATTATGTACGTAAAAATGCAACGGCAAACTGATTGGATTATACCAATCAATACAAGTACTATAGGGGAGCGCCACCTTCGGTACACTGTGACGTTCACTGATCTATAAACGGACCACCTCAATGACAAGTTTGTGTTGGATCAACCTCTTTATCAAAGAACTTGCAGCCGTTGAAATTTCATGCATTGACCGTTGAGAGCAGAATGGAAGATGATGGACGTTAGCCGGTTAAGAAGGAAGTTGTCTGCTGCATCTAGATTGTGTGCACGAAAATGGTGATTTAACCGACTTGATTGAACCTGTATCGGGCTTAGACATCCGCAGCACAGCAGTAAACTAACCAATAAGAAGCAACATGATTGAGGTTCAGTAGCAATCGGCACTGAAATACAGCTGTTCCCCAATAAACTGCAGTTGGTTGTTGCTCTTAATACTTCGTCAGTCCATTGTTCCCGATTCGTTAATTAAGTGCGTAGAAACGTTTTCCTGCATAAGTTATGTTTAAAATCCATGCAGTGTTTGACCACATGTTTAATGAGGAATTGATAAACGACTTCAGGGTCGTTTACCATGATTATCGTGATGAGTATCTAGTAATCAGCTAGCTATCACTTTCACATCGCAGGGTGTCTAACGTGCAATGTGACTGGACTAGGGCAGTTTTCTGACTGATGAAGGTTCGGCTAATCAGAACCCACACGGAAGTTGCTACAAGTCGAATTGTGATCGATCGATGTGATGAAGTTGGACTGGAGCAGTTTTCTGAATGGTGAGTGTTTAGATGATCGGAACTCACACACAACCTACTGTAAGCCGAGTTATGATCAACCAATGACAATCAGTCTGAAATTTCGATCAGCCGATATGTTGAGTAATGCTGTTCCTTTATAAAACCAGTGCTACTTTTTAGTGAACTGAGATTGCTTAGTGCCGCTCACATTCCTGTTCTGATTTCCTCTCGTTTGGGTAGCTCAGTACGCGACACACTGCTGTGTAGCTAGACGCTTTTGGACATGAGTGGCAAGGGAAACCAAGGCTCCAAGATGTCACCCCGCGAGTGGTGATCCAGCGTCATGATAAAATAGATGCAGCAAGTTCAGTAAAGAGGATGTAATTAGACATCGATTGAAACACAAATAAAGACATCGCATTTAGGATGCTCCCAATTAAATCGATATGCGTATTTCACCAGTGTTGTATACTTTGTTGAGAAGACGTACTCACATACCTGTTACCTGGCTTTATGCGGCTGGTAGAGAAAACCCCATCAAGCACATTCGCTTCCCACACTTACTTGTAACAGGCAACTGCAGGCAGGGTTGCCGCTAGCCATACCACATCGCTGTAGCACAATCGGGCATACCAGCTACCCCAAAACTGTCCGTGTATACTCGCTTAGGACGTTCGAAACATTGTTTTACACAAGTTACTAAGCACTTTCCCTGTTTTCATTTGATAACTTAGCCACCACACGAACAAAGATAAGACGAGTTTACTGTTCATGCGCTTGCATCCGCAAGTCTCACACGACTTAAGCGTAATCGTTCAGATAAGATCACTACTGTGGACAGAAAGCGAGGAGTGCCGATTACGGGTTGGTAGGTAGTTTGAACGAAATCATGACCACATAGACTGGCTGATTTGATAAACCAAGGTATGTGTCATGATGAAACCTAAAAGTGAGATGGATGTTTGAGTACCTGGACACTGATAACGTCTGAAAGTTTTGAAAAAGCGCGATGATGAAAAATGTTATTTGTTTAGTCCATAATGAGTGCCAGTGGAATCAGTGACCATAGCCTACGTAGCAGAAATCTGCTTCACTGGAACACTGTTTCATCATTTCATCTGCTTCAGAATAAAAATTGCCTTAAAAATATATAAATTCTTACACTACGAATACGATGTCTGTTGTTTTGTAAAACCAACACCTGTTCTACGTTCTTGTGAAATCTCTGAACCATTAATCCGATTAAATTACTCCAATTAGCAGTTCAGATCACTGTTGCAATAAGCAATTCAATCTGCACACCGCTGACATTCATGACAAACGCTCTGTGGTGGTTTAGACTAACTCTAATCCGGTAGCATAATGTTACAATCCAATCGGTATGTTAAAAATACAGTTTTGACGCTGAGGTTCTTGTGTAAGTCACTAGTTATTTATTCCGCCATTTCTTTTGCATGTTCCGCATTATCCTTTCAGCCAATTTGCCCCCTATATTCATGATCTCCAACCTGTAGGTTACAGTGTCTATGCCCAACAGCAAAAAATATTGATCCAGATACCAATATTCTAGGAGGGAATTGTTGAAAATTTCGCAAATGAGAGAGGTCTATTTTAAAATACACAAACAATTCACTGCACATTAAAAAGTACTTTCATTTACTTTCTCGAAGTGCAACTTCGTGACGAAATTTGTGTGCGTGGAAGACAAGGTGCCCCAGCTCCCGTTGGACCTAGCATCGAATGGCCACGGATTTTTGAGACAACTTTCATACTGAAACAGTTTTATTGATATCGTGATAAAGGCAACTTGTTGCGTTCTCGAGATCGGCGTCGACAGCTGTTTCAAAAACGCTGTCGACAGTGAAATGCTATGTTCTCTGGAGACCTGCTTCGTCCTGAAAGTCGATGTATTCAAGCTGCGGATGCCATTTGGTTCGGGTCTACACAAAACATTTGCATCGTACAGGTTATGTTTACGTATTTACGACCTATTGTACTATGCTGGTGCATGTGAGTACTGACCTAAGTGGACGGAGCGGAGTAAGAGGGTAACGCACTTCTTACAGGTATCGTGTTTGTTCGCAAACTGACTTCTGTAGGACTGTTTAGACTATAAGTGTAGATGCTTCTGATAGCGGTTTCGAACTGATACTTTCACTTCATCAATGGTGCGTCAGACTTGTTAGCCCTGAGATGGTTGTTTCGATCTGTATACGTGTGTCTGTGTGTCTATCTGACTATGGTAATGTTGAATTATGTTGAATCATCTCTTTCAGTTCTGTTTGCCGAACACCAGCCGCACACAGAGTGGTCTGAACGAATTTATCATACTGAAACCAGATCGCGATCTTGGAGCGCAAGTATATGAACAACGTGCCCGTAATGTGACAACTGAACAGCGTACCGAACTGACCTTTATGTATACGGCCTTTGGTGAAAATGTGAAAGTGATCACTAAAGATTTTGCTACAAGCATTTGAACACGAGGTTGGTTACCTGTAAGTCAGTTGGAAGAGTGTTGAAAAAGTTACTTACAAGGGGCAGTGTACATGACGTTCTCTGTAGATCCTATACTTAAGATAGCTCCACATCACGGAAGCTCACTAGTGGGGAGACATCTGTCGATGTACGCGGTCGATCACTTCTCAGGGGCATAGCGTGTATTGGTAACTTGTTCTGACAAAAAGGTTAACACTGTAATGAGTGCTAATTTGCTCCAAAACGGACTTTTCTTTCATTCCCGTGTACCATTACTGAGTTGAATTGCATCTGCTGATAGCTGGACTACACGAGTGACGATTAGGCGTAGGAGCAAAGGAAAAATGATGTCTTGAATAAAACCTGACGATCGACAACAAAAAGGTGGAAAACAACACATTTCCTTACTGAAGCTAAGTGAGTGAATGTGTAACATGCTGGTTTGACCATGATATCGGTACATCTTGAACTGGAAAAGATACAGTGGCATAGATAAATGCTGGTCTACACGAGTCCTTCATTACTATCCACTGTGATTCAACAACGGAATAGCCAAGCCAGTTAGTCACGATATATTGAAGCACTTGGTAGATGTTATTGATCTTGTCAACATCATGGTTGCGTCCCATCCAGTTTATTGTTAAGTGTCCATTCAATAGACAAGGGATGGGTTTTTCTGAGCGTAACTCAGACTATGGGAATCTACCGGTACAATCTACCTGTTTGTGCCTGAGACGTTAGGTCGAAGCCTTCAAAATGACTTCGCCCCTCAAATCGGACAGGGAAAAGTGTTCAGATGTCATCCAAACTGCTGCTTAGATTAGATTCATCGGACATCATAAACCTACCTTTCATCGGCTTATGACGACAGTCGTCATCTAACGACATTTTACTACAAACATGTCTAGTCTGTTGATGAACGCCTGATGGTGAACTTGCTTGTGATACCAGTTTTGTGTAACGACGTTGCACAAGTAATCTCCCGAAACTATTCCTGTTCAAGTCAGCAAACATGTATGGGAAACTATCAGGCTTCACGTACGCCTGAGAAAGTTGTAGTGAATAAAATTTCCGGTTGCCTATCTATATTTCAGTCTACTGTACGCAGGATAAAACGGCAATTGGATCTGTTCTTCCGTAATCTACCTGCACAAGTAACCCAATTATCTCTAGTTACAACCGTATTTAGGATTACAACTTTTAACGAAATGTCGGTAACCCAGAAAATACAGAAAGGAATTTAATCACACGAATGTGTGCGTAAATCTTGGTAGATGACCGATTTCTGTCCAATCGATCGGACGTCAGATAATCTAAAATGTGAACAAAATGGATCAGCTTGGTTGTTTCGTGCTTCTGTTACACAAACACACGCATACAGTCTGGGTTTGCAAAAAGCTTTTTATAGTACTGCTGGGGTCGCTTCTCTTTCGAACGATTTCGACCAACAAAACTGTTTTTTTTAGCAGTTATTTTTAGACTCGATCGCTTTGCAACTCATTCGATGTTATAGGTTTGTGAATCTAAAGGGTGCACTGTATTGATAGTCAATAATACGACAAACACTACACGGTTGCAGAAAACGTCGGCAGATAGGCAACCGAAACTTATACCAGGAGATCTACAACATACACCGAGTGCCGGGCGGACTGACACCGGTCAATGCGATTTGTTGAGGCAGCCAGTAGAAAGCCTGAACCCAGGGATGCATCGCACACGCGCTCCCTCCTCTCTCCTGCCATATTGATTGACTGCTGTCCCATGGGCTTTTGCATGTGCAAGTATCTATTTGCGCAGTTAAATCTCACACTCTATCAAACAGCGTGTAACACACTTTCGACATCATTTGGTCTAATTTTCAGGTTTTCTCAACTACAGCCGTGATCAACTCTCGGTAACTAAGGCAGCAATCAATCAAAGCATATCCAGCATGAAAGTTCGGAGTACAATAAAATAGCCAGTGGAATCAGTCTGTTGGGACAAGTTGGCTGTTATGACAACTCAGTGTAATACTCGTAAGTAATTTGGCAGATATATGACTTTGGATGAGACCTATAAATCTGCCAAACTACTTATTAGTAATACCGTTTCTATGTTGACCAGTGATGTTGGTGAATTCGAGGGTGAACTGGTTGAGAAATCCTGCCGCAACAGTCGATCCCCTGTATCGTTTGGTGGATTCCATATGGAACAGTGAGATGAGTGAGTAACCGAGTCCAAATGTGAAATTTTCGAGCTTCTGGCGTGGCTTCGTAGCTCCGCTGGTAGAGCGCTTGCCACGTTGTGGTATGGTGTTTCTGTCACTGGTTCGAATTCAGCCGAAGCCCTGACTTTTCACAATTGGGTCTCATCTAACATTCAGTGTATATGAGGTGGACATGCGTTATCGCAAATTTAATCAACGACCTTAAGGGTCTTGTTTGTAAGTAATGATTCACTGTTAAAAGAGAACAATGGTTTTAGCTTTGTGTTTACCCTTTCGACAACGTACACAAATTTGCATTATCTGTTCTTTACTGTACTGTGTAACTTCATTAGGACGGCATCAGCGAAAGTACTCAGAAGTGTTTACCCTGAACAGTGCATAGAGAAGAAAAGAGTGTGAACCGCAAAAAGCTTCTATTTTTCTCATACAGACACGTTTATTCCCTTTTAATCCTTTAGGGAAGTGAAACTTTTTTTAGTTACTTCCACTGTATTCCTTGCGGTGGAACCTGGTGATGTTAGATAAAAGCTTTTCTTCAAGTTGGAGGTGTGGTCTAACTGATTCAGCACAACACGCCGTTAAGAAACAAAAACGTGAGTTAGATAACCCAAGGCAACCCTTTAAACAGTACATCTATATCAGGAGTTTATAACAGAATAGCAGATGACTTGAGAAAATAACCGGTTCAAATCTGTAAACTTGACACTCAAGTGATTAATCCACTTTTTGCAGTAATTAATCTCTTCTAATGACAAGTGTAAGGTTTGTTAGATAGTTAATTCGACAAATTAGCGAACAAGACATTGTCTGTGATTGATCATCAGACTAAGTACAACATAATCAGTGTAAAAAAAACAGTAACAAGGGTGAGTCAGAAAAAAGGTCAACAGAGGTTACGGACGGCCTTAAACACCATTAACGCAAACGCACATCAGGATAGCCTTCTCCAACATTTTGCATAAAGGTTTGGTGCTTATCCAAAAAATTTTCGCCATCATTCTGTTAGAGTTTTGAGTGGCAGTGTGTGAAGTCTAACTGATAGTGAGCATGAAGAACAATCTGTTGCTCTTAAATGTTGCATTTTATCCCCAAAATACCTTTCAAATATCAGAGTTGTCGAACATAAGGAAAACAAGGAAAAACATGGCATCACATAGTTAAAAGGAGACTCTTCCCTTGAAAAGTCAAGTCATCCGGAAATAACACTGGACGTCATAAATTAAAGTAATTTCCCTGTTTGACTACTTTTGATACCTCACGATTATTTGCATGTGTACGTTAGACGTTTGAATCATTTTATAGTGATAAGCAATTGTGTCACAACGGTCCACTAGAAATATAAACTCCAAATTAAGAGACGGAGCCTATCTGCATAGATACTGCCGAAGTTAATCTAACCATACAGCGACGCTTAAGTGATTTGCAGAATAACTTATGCTTTCAATCAAAATATAAACCTGTCAGATATAATGTCTAAGTTCGTATTGACGTTGCGAATACGACCGCACAATCAGAAGATAGCGAAAAAAACGTTTTTCATCGTTCTGTCCACTTTTTAACCGAATGAATTTGAATTTAGTTACTTTTGTTGTATATTAACATAAACGCAACCGTCCTCATGTTACGAAGTAAAGTTTTTCGGTTATCGCTAGGAGCATCACAACCAGATATCTAAAAGCTTACATCAAGAATTTCACAAAATTAAATAACAACATTTTTTTAATGGCAGTATGATTTGCATTTTATTACCCATGTGGTATACATACTGTGACCGTTTTTTCTCACAGGTACAATTTTACTTATCTATGGATAATACGGTTAATAACTCATCTTTAGTTTAAAAACAACTCCAACTGTATGGTTTGGGGAACACGGTGCAAATGATACTCAAAGCGGGTTGTGTAAAACTTTGATGCGATGTGACGGAAAGTGTGGTAGTCGAACTCAACTGCTTAACATATATATACCTGAAAAACATTTACCATGAAAACGCCTACAACTGCCAAACAAGAACGTAAACGCAAACGAAGGTAAGACATCATTAGCAAAAATTGTCTCTTTATGGTCATGACTGCCCCAAATAAATGATTATCCACGTGTCATTGACAGCTCAGACAAACAACCGTATTCACGCTAGTAAACTCATTTACCCGTCACTTATGTTGACGCCATCAACCATAGACTATGTAAATCAGAGGGTCACCAGCCTGGGAGGTTAACGTGGCCTAAGCGGGCTAATATGTCCCATCCCCAACTCTACCCCATCATTAGCCATAATCTTGTGCTAGTTAGCTGCGTCGTTCGCAAACGGCAATCGGCGTGCTAGAAGATCAGCTGATTACACCAGCTGGGTTTACGTATCTGATAAACGGAGTGGTTAACCTCGCATTCTTGTCAACAGTTAAGCCTCAGTACTGTCCATTGAAGCAATACTTACACTACTGACACTGGTAGTGATAATCATGCAGAGATGGACACAATTTTGGACCGGTTTACGATGAAGGTATTCACGAGGGATATGGTCTGAAATAAGATGCTTGTTTCCACAAAGTTTTAAACGAGGGTTTTTAAGTGCGTTCTGACATAAGGATATGCCGGTTTGAATGCCTCACACCGCGGTCTCAAGCAACAAATAGTGCACAAAGAGGTAGGGTGTATGAACTTAGCTAATGGGGTGCAATCAGGTTGAATCCGACACCTTAAATGTCCCTGCCTTATTCAACATTGTGGCTCTGGGGTTGATTTAGCAAAATTTGAGACAATCAGGCAAAGTAATGAAATAATAAAATTAGTAAAACTGACTCAAATCTCCAGCACAATTGTTTCCTCAATATAAACATTCACCTTCTGCCTCAAATATTCACGACTTTGTTAAATTAGGGAGCTATCTGTCACAGTAACAAATATACTGGCAGTATACTGACCGCTGATTCGCCTAGAATTCCAAAAGAATACATTAAGTGTTCGATGATATTGATCGATTAATAGCCACAAGAGCACCATCAGTTTCCTTTATAGAGAACTGCTACTGAAGCCATTGGAAAACGATAACCGCCGCAACTTATGGATAATCATGGCCGTAATGCTCTAGTATTCGCTTCTTATACGGGTTACCAACTCGACTTGAAACTTCATCCACTAGTTAATACAGTCAATTCACCTTAAAACCTGACCAAATAACTGATTGACAGAATGCACACACTCTGCTCAAGAGCTACGTTAGACAATTAACCTAAAAGTATGAGGAACATTCCTCATAATAACCGTTATCCGGAGTGCTTTAATATTGCAAGTGTGATCACAATGTCACTCAAACCGGGAAAGCAGAGAGTAAAAAAGAAATTCATGTTTATTTCACCCAAGTACAGACGGACCATACGTGTTAACAGACAAATATAGACTGACAATCAGCACGTAATTAACGGTTTGCTCAAACTGAACTCCCTATCTAAATTATCACACCCCGGCTTAATAATAAGGAGAAACTGAGGGTTCGGACCTAAGTGACGGTTATCTACTCTTTGAAATGCTGCTGTGGAGCAGGGTATATTGAATATGCCCACAGCTCCCCAAATGATTCACGGAACACCATGCACGTTGGTGAAGGTCAGGTAGAACACGTGAACACCGTGCGAACGCCAATCATTTCTGTAGAATTTTATACCACTTAATCGTTCACCGGCCACCCTATTGAGTATATTGTGTATAGCGGAGAGTCGAAATCAGCTTCACGTACACAATTTTGTTTCATTTGTTTTATCTATTGTTCTCATCTTTCTTACGGAGCATACAGTCAACGTCGTGCCAAATGATCAATCACTAGAAGACCCTCGTGAAAGAGGCTAATCAGTTTGTATACCTTTATGCCCCAATCTGTATGTTAGGTGTCACATGCTACATAAACGTTTCTACCCGA
>JTDE01002117.1:2798-19156 GCA_014338405.1 Paragonimus skrjabini miyazakii | reverse complement strand
ATGATGATGATGATGATGATGATGATGATGATGATGATGATGATGATGATGATGATGATGACAGATAACCACTGCGACAGGATGGTACATTTGTCTGCATTGCAGAGAGTTACGAAAGTTGTCACTAGTCCAACTCTTTACCACTGTGAATGAGTACACTAAACTGTCAGCTGATTCATTCACGTATAACCTGATGGATCAACACGCACAGTTGTGACGGATAAGAATAGTCCCATCTTACACCTTTTGGCGTAGACAGACATCTTTCCGCTTAACACTATCTGAAGCTTTCAGATACACTACATAACCCAGAATCTCCGTCCAAGAGGAGAGCTGTGTGACCAACATTAAGTACCAAGTGCAAATCGAATTGGAATGTGCCGTAGCACCTTAGATAGGTTGTCGTACTTCGTTAATTGGTAACTTTTGGCTTATTCGTCTTCTGACAGTCGCCTACAGGTGATACAATTTTTCATTAGCAAACTTTTCATGTACAAAGGTCTTCAATTAAATTTCCGATGAGTAAGAGAGGGGATTCATATCGCTGAACTTTGTGATAATCGATGTTTGTTTACAAATCACGGCGCAAAAATTATACTATTCGCTCCCCCTTAGAGTCGCTCATAAGACTGGCATCCTAATAGACGAAAGCTTCCGTTTGCAATATGGAGAGATGTTGCTTAAAATCTCGTTGAGACTAGCTCTACTTGGTGACTCCATACAGGAAAGAAACCGGCCGTATTTTAAGGGTGTGCATCATGCAGTACCATTAGATTACTATTTCGTGCCGTTGTGGCCGCAGCCTGGTACATATAGGAAAACCTGAGGTGGATTGCATCCGTCTACAATAACTGAGTATGTAACACCTAAACAACAGGACATGGTTATTTGTTAGGTAAGTGTCCTGCTGAAAACTGTGAAGCGCCCAGTCGAAGTATGCGATCGAATATATAGACTGAAAACTGAGCTGATTTTGGTTTACCACTGTATCACACTGAGGATAGAACCGTACGGACTGTCTTGTGTAGACTTGGAGTGTACAACTGACCAGTTGGTTTCCTCTCAAATAGTCATTCATTTTGTAACCTTTTTCCTGTTGTTACACTTAGGTAATTTTACTGGAAAGCTCTGAACAACTGTGTTACGCTCACCAAAAATCATGTCAACTCCTGCAAGTCGATCTCTTGATAAGATACTGTTTTCACCCATTATGGATTCCAGTTATATTTTGTTGAACTGAAACCAGGTTCGACACCATTAAAACTCGATTGCCCTAATGATGTTTATTCATTCAATTTCTGTTGATCAGCTTGATTTTAACATTTTACTACCAAGCGGTTGAAATCAACTTACACACATTTTCCAGACAATGTTTTTGTATGGTTTTTAGGAAATTTCGTACAAAAGCTTCTAGTTTTCTACTATTTGGTTGCATGGTTTGCTTTTTAAAATATTACTGTATTAGTCATGGATTCTTAAAATGTTTAAAATGTTTCTCCAGAGACCGATGTCTCTGCTTTGTTCCCGATAAAAATTCTTGGAGGGAACCAAGTAACCATGTTCAGACACTTCCTTATTTCATACGTATGGAAATATACCTTCTAATGGAAATCAAATATTCGAATAATATCAAATAAGTTGATAACAAATGAGGATAATTTAAATTATCGAACTTTCTCACTTATTTCATAATTAAAGCTGCAGCTGTCACAGAGCTAATCTTGATAGTTCATATTCCGAGAAGTTATCCGGGCTATCCCCTGTTTTATAGATGGTAACCCGTATTCCCGAGAATATAACTTTACAAGCATGACGATCTATGACAGACTACGCAAGCTTTTATGTGCGACATGTACTAATGCAGGCGGTGTTCGTAATTAGCTTTGTCTATCAATACAAATACCTCAAATGTAAGCACCATTACAATCCAGAATGTCATGACATATTATGCTTCATTGATAAGTAATTTGGTAGATTTATTTTAGATGAGGCCCAGTTGTGAAAAGTCGGGACTTCGGCTGGATTCGAACCAGCGACAGAAACATATTATGTTTTGCTTCACCGAGATTGATGACTTTTCCCGTACAACGTTCTTTGTGCGGACAAGTCAATCCGTGAAAAGTTACTGTTGTTTCATAGCAATGAGCCGATCAGGTATATTTGGTAGTTTTGTGTGTGCGATCAGTAAGAATATAGTTTTAGAAGGGTTATTAACACTAAATATGGAGGTCAGAAAACGATTTCTGCACTTCTTGGGCACGTGTCACCTCATTTCATCATGTTCACATTTAATGTTGCTATTATCTAGGCAAGGAAAATCATTATGGCAAGATCAATGTACACACAGTGAATATCACCTACGAGATTACTTTGATAACAGTTAGTTAGTCTTTCTTTGTGCAGAGAGATGGTTTCAACCCACCAGTGGTAACGCTGACAAAATAGTAAATACCTTAAACACTTTGAAGGGTTTGCTTCAAATTTAGGTCAGCAACTTAACAAATGAGAAGTTATTAATGATACCAACTTTTATCGTGTCACAATATTCTTGTAGAGCAGATAGCGGGTGCCTTAGGTATACATATAATTTTGAAAGTTCGGTTACAGTTCTGCTCAACTGTGTTTCTAGTGGACACATGGTGATGTAAAGTCATAAATGTGGGGTTTAATGAAGCATTAAGAACGACCAGATAATCAGTCTTTTCATGCACAATGACAGATTGTTGTCATCTGGCTGACTAAAGAAGTCACGAGTTTTTGTCGTGATATTTTTGTTAATGATGTACAACGAGATATGGTCGAATTAACGTTAGTAGAGATGTGCCTGCTTACTCGTGGTATTTGAGCTCTCCTGGAACTGGGTAACAAATATATTGACCGACGGTGGATCAACTGGGTGCTCAGGGCAACACCACCAATTTATATGCAGCCATTTTACTGGAAATAAAGTATGATGTTGTACATTAACTTGCAAGATACTTTAATCCAAAATTATTTATTCGTGTGTATACTCGGCTAGAATCAATTTATTGGCAGGCAATATCAATCATGTGTATCAGAGCAACGTTTGTGTACGATATGGAAATAATTGCTATGGTCAGAATTGTGATGCTATGATTTAGCTGTCTAGTAGTTTGATCTGCTAAGAATTACCCAGAATCGATGATTGCTTATTGGTTCCGGAAGTTGCATCGACTGTTACATTAACATATGTATCCAAGAATTAGATACTAACCATGTGGAATTAGACAGTCTAAAAATATTGTGGATTTTGTGATCCACTAAGACTCTTTATAGTTATCAAGTTAATGTCAGTATTTTCTTGGTAATAGCTAGTTTGAATTCACTAACACTGTCTGCTCAATCATTCGAATGAAGCTTGTTGGAATCGTTCAGTCTTAGCAACCAGAATTCAAAAGGTTCCCTGGTTTGAAGCGGTCAACACCATTGACTACACAGTGATAGTAAAGCAAAAAGTTATTCAACAAAGTACGATCATTATTGTTTAACTCGCACGTACTCACGCCACGCACTCATTCGCGCTTACTAACCAGAATTCCAGTCCATAACAAAACGGCGGTTTTCATTCACATGTCATCTGCTCTTCTGTCTGGTTTTATGCGTGTTGTTGACGACTTCTGTTTTTTGCTTGTCCGGTATTATTCGTTTATCCGATTACGTTCGTCTTCTCGCTCGTGTTTTCCGAAATCCCTTTGCTGTGATCTTTGAACATACCTTGCTGTCGTGTTGAGCTATTTCATCAAATGTTGGAATAATCGTACCTTCGATGTGAACATTCATCACAGTATGATGGGGGTCAGCCGAAGTATCCAATGCAAACAAGTTTATCAAATATAACTGTCTAGACCTGCAACTATATTGCTCATTTCTTGCCTGGGATTTTGAGATTTTTGATGTACAGAGAATACTGTGCGTCAGCATAATCTTTTAATTATTCTACCGCTATTCTATTTAAGCACTAAACACGGCTGTAGCTAAACATTATTCCACTGGGAGAAACTGCATAGCATTCAGACGTAATTATCCAAACGATGGCTCCAGAAAGTCGAAGAACTTCCAGTGTGTGCCTAAACTATATGATCAGAGATTACTACTAACTTACGAGCACTTGCATGACTGATTCCTTTCTAGCCTCAGCCAAATGAAGGCAGAGTTCTTTTTGTAGTTTTAATGATTCATACAAAGCACATCTGCTATGCTGTAATAATTACGTGTTTCCTGTTGTCTAGACACACTAGTGGTCGTTTGTATTTGTGCTGTTGACGAGAAGTTATTCAGTAACACAAGACCTTTATTGTTCATTTTGCACGTTTTCATGCTACTTGGAGGCTCGCGCTTATTGATAGGAATTGCAGTCCACAATATGGGGAGGTTTCCGGTAAAACGTAGTGTACATTTCTGTTTGGTTTTGCGTGTTTGGCTGAAGTTATCTGGCGTGAATTTTCGTCTGTCAATTTTCGCCTGTTGGCCCGATTTCGTTGAATGATCACTTGTTCTATTTGTTGTGGTGTTGATGATTCATCTGTTGTGGACTTTGACCATACCTAATCGGCTCGCTAAGATGTTTCACTGAGTGCTGAAATAATCGTATGTACGATCTGTTCATCGATCACAATATCACAACACCACACTAGAGCCTCTGATTATTAGAAACTGTTCTTTTCTGAGATTAGCACACTATTCAAATATTTCATTCTGTGGCCTAAGCCATTATGATCCCTATTTGACTCAAACTCTCCTACCAGTGACAGCTGAACATGTACTATAAAAATTTCTTATTGCCTTATTTGAAGTACTGCCTCTGGTATTGCCATTTTCGCTATGATTACTTTCGCGATTTGACCGTTTTCATAATTGATCAGTACTGAAGTCCTGAGCCTCTTCTCTTGGCTCGAATAGCCTTGATAACTCAGCCCTTAAAATAATTAAATCACTTTTCGTTTTGTAAGAGCAAACTTGTCTCTGACTTCTATTATCTGTCCGTCTTGAAAGGATTGGTTGCTAGTGTTAGTCATGACGGGTTCGCCATAGGCACAATGGTCTTGATAAACCCGCAGTTTGACCGAGGTGTATCACTCCCACTAGAGGAATTCGACCAAGTCGTAGTAGTGTGTGGGATGCCAAGTGGCTATGGTGGACCACTCTAGTCCGACCGAAGAGGTGAGGGTATGACTGGTGCACAGTCGTTATATCCCGTTCGTTCTTGAGCATATACCACCGGCTCCGAAATTTGGGCGATTGACATACGCATGCACATACACATGTATCACATTGATCGAATTGTCAAACCGCTGATTTTTGTTCAGTGTAATACTTTATTTACGATACACGTTTGAACCGACCCACGTGGTATGTAAACGTAAATCGTTTAGTCCACAGAGTGTATGTGTTCTGCTATAATTCCTGGTGGAATGACATTGAATATACTCGGGTTATAACAGGGACAAAGATGACCGATAGTCTGAATTTCTCATAGTCGTTTTGGAGCAGATTATCTCACACACACTCGCCGTCCAGATAAAAAGTCGTTGAAAGATATTCATTCTTTTACTGTTGTCGTGTAGCATTAAACTATATCAGGTAGCTTTCTTTGGCGTAGGAAACGAGTTCGAGTTCGCTGAGTACTAGACAGCCGATTCTCAGTCGTACAGTCAGAGATTGGTTAGCTTAACCACCTCTCTCCAGATATAGGCAACTTTTCATGTTGGTGCTTTTAACATGTGGCAGTAACTGTCGGGTGAAGTCAGAAAGTTTACTAAACACTTCCGAATGCTCATTGTGGATGGTTCTCGAGTATCTACACCGGCTATCCTATATATTTGAAGTTGACGACTTGCAACCAATAAAGAACACAACTTAGGTCGTGAAGGGTCTAACTGACGGCGTTCTAACTGAACGGCAGCTTATTGATGAACGTTTTACAACTGGGTGTAAATGTTTAGAAGGTAATTAACTCTTACTGTAACAGTTTTTTTTAAATGAAACCGTAGACGGCAATTTTTGGAAAGCTGTTATACTAAATAGCGTTATAGTAAAACTCTTACCTGTCATGGTCACAAAAGTCAGTGAATATCAGAGGAGTTCTCACTTCAATGTAGTAGAAAAATCACATTACTAATTACGCTGGTGAGGTTTAATTTGTTTTCATTTAGAAATTGAGCGCAATGAAATGCAAATATCTATCTGACTGCCTGAGGTAAACCAGCCAATCAAACTCGTGAAATGAAGTAGATTTATTCCTGCGTTGCATGGAGAGTTCTGGATAAAACTTTAAAATCTTCTGTATCCACTCGATTTTCCTGTAGATCAAAATCACCTTTGAAAATCGTGATACGCCATTGGCTTACACGACTACAGGCTGCACTCAGAATGCAGCCTTGTTCAGAATAAAACCAAAGTCAACATCTAGCAAACTTCAGATTGTGTTTTATTCCTTTCAGTTATCTCTTGAAATATTGAAATTTCTAAATTCGGAGAAAAAATTAAAATTGTAACAAAAGTGCTTCATGGAAAGGCAAATGAACAACACTTGTAATGTTGGTACAATCATGTAGATCGGATTACACACGCTGAAGGACATAGAACTTAACCGAGTTTCCAGCATACTTGTGTTTAACCATATGTTTTTTTATAGTAATTTGCTTTTCCATATCATATCTTTTCTGAATATCTTCATACAACCACTAATGTTAAACACAAATCTTATTTGATTACCGACACTTGAGTTATTACACCGCTATTGTTCGATGGCATCATAACTTTCCATTTTTGCTTTGTGCTTTGCTGTTTTGTGTATGTTTGGATCGAAAAATTCCTGTTGTAATGTGGAATCACCACGATCATCGGTTCTCATTCCAGTCCACTATACCTAGAGTAATTCGAAATAGACAGAACTGAACATTTCCGTTTTCTTCGTAACTGAAATAAACGACTTTGATTTGCTGAAAATAACTCGTGAAAATGAATTTTGACAGGTGAATAATAGGTATGATGTGTGGACATGGCCATAGTTGGTGGTAATAAAACACGTAGTTTTGCAATAACCCTTCCCCATTGTGAGTATAAACAAGCATTTTTTGAAGACAGTTGGAACATCGGAAATGAAAAATTATAATAGAGCGGAAGCACAAATATCAGTTTGTTTTGCTACCCAAAAGAAACCAATGCAATAATCGTTTCTTTATGCACACAAAATAAAGTGGAAGAGTCGGGCTGCAATCGCTTATGCACACTGCAACAAACTCTTGCCTCAGGAAGTGAATATGAAACGAATGCTGTTCATTTTGTTGATAGCAGATGACTTTAATTAGTTCCGGTTGCTGATTATCATGCCGTCTGGTTGTGTCATAGTATGTCGAACTGATTCCGATGGATGCCTCCTAGACCTAGATGTAAGCCAACGCTCAGTTGCTTCGCCTACACAGTATACTAACGTAAATACGACGCATTCAGCCTCAAACGTAGTTGTGCTCAAGATTGACTGACGTAGCGAAACCGAGTTATAGGGAGGACAACTTAGAAGCAGATCACAGAATTAACGGAAACTTCTCAGGACCAATGCCAGTCTTCAGAAATATTTTCGCAGCTGTATGATGCACCAAAAACAAATGCCACGCATAATCAACGGTACCGACAGGAATCAGGCTTAGTTCGCATAATCATTAATAATGGACATAGCGACCTCTTTTAGTAAACGTTCACAAACATCCATAGCCCCTTTGTGGTTGCCGCCAGAATTGTGGTTTACCACTCGAAATACCACTTCATCGGAAAGATGGCACTCCAATAAGCACTCTCATCCTTTATTTACCCTTTCAAATGTTTTTAGGATCCAAAATGTACAAGTCGCATTACTGGACGTTTATCGAAAGGGGTTCGTGAGTACTGTTTGGTTCGGCTTCATTCCCAAACAAAAAACCTTGGATGACATAATCGATTCCGCTCAGCAACTGAGCAGTTGCAGGACGCTTTGCATTGTCTACCGTTTCTCAGTGATTATCTCATCAGGACCGAATGTCGTAATCTGTCGATCATTGAGCAGGTTGCGATTAGATACCGTTTCCCGAATTTATGTGTGCAATGCAACCGGTTAAAAATTTACGTTGATATGGCCGCACAATGTCGACCTTGCTGCGTTTCCACTACTGGCCAAAAGTTACTTGCGATTGAAATCTAAAAACGGGCTCTTCTGTTGTCCTACTCGCGTCAAAGTCAGGTTTATCGTTTATGCAACCACTCTGCTAGTTGCTTAAATTTTGATAAATAACTTACTAACCAACGTTCAATTTTTGATTTTACGAGCCAAATATGATTGGTTGTCAAAAAGATTTTATTCCTTCAGCTTTAGTTTTCAAGACTTCTATGGGAATTTTCACTTTCTGATGACTCCTGGCACTGCCTGTCCAAGGAAACATCCTAAGTAACTTAAAGTCAACCTTGTTGAGTTAACGAACACTGAGGAATATCATGTTACTTTTTAATGCGTTTTTCCCCGCTATGTGTCGTGTACTTTACACAATGTATAACATGTGTTAGTAACACCACTCAACATGAACTTTCGTCAAGAAAGTTTCGTTGTTAAACAGATTCGGAAATTGAAGTTTACCAGACATTTTACATTAATTCGGTGTCCGGTAAAAGGTGTCAAATGTTTAGGATGATTTTATAAAACCACCAATGAAGGGGTAAACAAGGAAAGCGTGGGCTGTTCAGGTCAAGCAAATAACCATTGGGCAATAATCAAAATACTCCTTAAACATTTGGTCTCGTAGGGGTTTGAATGACCTCATCTGAAATTGACTGATCGCTTTTCAGTCAACCGGAATCTTGTGATAAATCCATCATCATAACTTCCATGTGTTCGTCCATACACAATCCCTAATTATCTTGTCAAACCTGTCATGTATGCAACCAGGCAAACTACTTCTATATCATGTATAAAGTACATAACATGTCCCGACAGTGATGTCTGCTTGACCCACATTTCAAAGGCTATTATGAACTATAAAAACAACTGTTTATTCAATCAAAATCCGACGCAACACCTGATGTAGAACACTCAGCGTAGTCAGCAGTTCAAACTCTATCAGCAACGTTTTGTCGATGTCAACAACACATTGCTTGACATGGCTCATGACTATGAACACTGCCGCAACAACTACTCAGGTTTTGTCACGCACTTCTGTGTGACACACCAAGAGGAATGACCATTCACTGCTGCACAGTATGCTGAACGACAGTTCCTGCCTTGATTCAACTAAGCCAGCTGGACAGTATGCAATCCTACGATGAGGATTTTCGACTCCGAAACTTGTACAGCTTCATCCAGCAGAGGAATTACAAGTCAGGGACCACACTCTCATACCATCTCATCTGTCCGTCACATCCTGCAAGCTACCACTATCCCAACTGATGATTCAAAACCTTCAAAGTCATTTATATTGCGCTAACAAGATTTTGATAAGTACAAACACATTGTTACACAGTTTTGCTACCCACTACTACCCATTTATATATAGTATACCGTTTTTAACGTGTCATATGTCTGTTTATACTGAGGTACATAACTTTTAATCAAAAGTGACTTTTGCGCCAATAGTCTTGGTCCGTTTGCAGAGAGGTAGGTCATTTCAGTTGAAAACCGTAGACGAAACCTTTCTACACATAGCGGTGGGTTAGACAGGTGAACTTCAAGGGATTCAACTTTGACTAGCTCTCAGTGTCCCACTCTCATCAACTGGGTTTCTTTCACTGGATGGGTTGGAAGAACCGTATCGATAGAATGGTTTGCATCAACTAGTGATATTACTATCTAACTGTTGGTTAGCTGGATTGTCTCACTATTGGGCCATGTTGGCCGATGTCTACCTACTCTTTCCAACAAGCCCATGGTCGTGCGACAACACTGACGGATTCCGAATGAACATGCATGCAAATATACAGAGATATTTAAGAAAACAGCATTTTCATTCTAATTTTAAACGCAAAGCGAGATTGGAAGTTTAGTGTACGTTCAAAACGAAAGAATTTCAATTTCCAGATAAAAAAGTCTTTAATGATCTCAACCGAATTCCGGCGATCGTTCATACGTAAATTTTCGTTATCTACCTGTAATACTCTGAATTAGGGACTTCGAATAGCCCTTGAAATCGTACTAGGATTAAAACCTCCACGCAAGTAATAAGCAAAAGACCTCGCACTGGTTGCAGTAAGCAGTTCATATTCGTGAGACAATAAGCCGAATTTATGGATGTACAGCAGTATTAAAGAAATCATAGTCACTCATTGGATAATCATATGGACACATACAAAGTCACAAACTGAATGTTAATTGGTGCAATACGGAACAAAGAAATAAGCGAATAACAGAAGGCGTAACATTGAGACTGTTCGTCCAATCCTGATGAAGTATCTTCAACGCGACGTTTGGATTGGTCTCTTGTTAGAACTCCTATTGTGTCGGGGTTTGAATAAGCGGTGAATCGAGTAGATTTTCATCACACTACCTTCAATCAAGCTTGGATTTGGTGCCTAGTTAAGTAGTTCAACCCTGGCCTTCTCGCGTCTTCAATTTGTTTCACAGTCTAAACAAAACTAGTTTAGGTTAGCCACTGAATGTTTGCTATCATATATGAGGCTAAATGAAGTCACTTTCGATGGATGATTCGTCCTTTGTTCAATCTGACAGCTCCTCTAGTTGATGGAAAGTTTAACTGTATTCAGCCGGCTAATTAATAAACAACAGTGCGCTCGTAATGATTGATCGCTAGCTAACTCACATGCTGGGTAGATGCAAGTAACGGAGTAGGTCATAGACACACAGCGTTGTAGGTTTTTAAATCGATATATGTAATGCCTGATCTCATTTTCCATAAGTAACTTGCATCATTCATCGATTGCTATTGTGCTTTTTTGAGCACAGGAAGTTTAGAATATTTACAGTTCCTCAATTAACTATGCAGTTAGTGCCTGTTTTTTCTCATTTTCTTCAGCAAGACTTTGCAAATACGTGAACCGGTAGCTCATTATTTTTTCAAGTAGTCAGTGGTCTGAAATGCGTCTAGTTTGCGCAATTATCCCAGTTACATAGCATAGCGTAAACATAATAACCATCGTACAAATTCGGAGGGCGGTGAGGGACAGAAGGTACACGTGTAGCTGCTTCGTCCATTGAGATAATAAAATTTTCTACATCACTGTGTGTAGCTTTTTCAAATGAAGTTTTGTCAAATGCTAGGATGTTAGCCCAATCTTCACGGCTCTGAGTGACCGATCATATCGATGAAACCTGATAGCTGTAAACCATGCTCTTAGAACTATGCAAAAGTTGTGTTTGAATTGTGCTTGGCAAACAACGAGCAGGTCATGAAAGAATACTCGTCCGTTTGCGCAGTAGACTGAGTCATAATATTTTTTAGGCATTTTAGAATAAGTTCTCACTTTTGTATGAGCTACCAGATTCGTTCTGCCTGGATATTTCTATCACAAAATTAAACCGTAATGTCTGCAAAGCCGATTCAGCTAGTTGAGCGCTTGCTGTTTTCGGAGATACTGTTACTATCACGGGTTCGAATTCAACCAGAGCCACGATCTCTCAAAATTGGACTTCTTTTAAATTATCACATCTGTCACACTACTTATTAATAATATTCATGTTTTTCGGTATTGCCTTCGTAATCTTTTTCCATAAAGCTTCTAATGCTTACGTCATTGCTGGTTGGGGTGCAGAAAGTGGCTATATCCTTCAAAAATACTCATTCCTAATAAACTGTACGGGTATATGAACTGTAAAACGTTACTACATAATCACGAAAATAAAATACTCAGTATTCCGTTTTTGAGTTTTTGTTTAACAACGTCGTTTAATACACGTTGTTAGTGAGGATTTCATGCAAGACCAGCTTAGGCGCACGAAGTCAAATAACATAAGTGTTACATTACGTTGACAATATTTTGGCCGCTAAACGTTTTCAGTGTAAGTCAGACTGCAGTAATTATTTGACAGTCTGTCTAAAATCTTTACCTTCAGGTTTCTTGCAGCCATGGTTTGGATTAATTTAAGTCCTTATTGATGGTTGTATTTGCCGCATATTGAACTCACCAGGAAGTCTGATGCGTTCAGCTGGTATGTTCACCCTCAAAGTGACTCTGGTAATCAAAGCTAAGTTGATTAATCAATAGCTGTATGCTCGTGATTCCAGTTCACATGAATATTCACCTTTATACCTAAACATGATACTAGCGCACTCCAATACTCCATCAATAAGAGTCCATTCATTACTTTGGATTCGGTGTAATCACGTGATAAACGTCGTGAACGAACAAACTGCACGGGTGATAAACCTCATAATGTAAAATTACCATAAATGCAGTTCTTGGATAAGGGTCCAAAAGCCCGATATTTCCGGTTTCAGTGGCATCATTTGCCATTAGGAAATAATAAATATCCAGAGTGATGCAATTTGGTCTACGTTGGAAATTATTTTCTCCTAAGATTGAATGTGAACTGTGATCTGATGCTCATCGATCATAAGAAATAGATTGCAGATTTCTTATTAAGTGAAGCCACTTAGTGAACGAGCAAGTGTTTGCCAAGATAAACCAGCAAGTATACACCCAATAATTCACACTCAGGTACTAGCTGCACCAAGATGCATACCATTTAAAATTGATCACTTTGCTATACGTCAGTTACTTTTGCTATGTTGAGTGATATGTATATCGGTCACCACGTTGTTATGTATATCATCCTGTGTGAAATACTGTCGGCCATATTCTGTATCCTGCAGCGTCATTCCACAACGTAGCTATATCATGCTACCATCAAAGTTTATCTTCAAGTCTTTAAGTCAGCCGGCGAGAAACTCATTGACCTGTTTATTGATGGGATGCATAGGGAATAGTTGTTGAAGTGAGTCATTATTTCAAACTCTGGCAAAAATGAAATGTTTCCTCGTTTTTTAAGTTCTCCGAATTTTCACTGCTCGTTTTGTTGAATATCTCCCTTTTCAGTTCCCTCATCAAGTTTCTATCTGATATTATCTTATGCCTTAGTTGCAATATTGTCAGCTTTATGGAATGATTCTAATGTAACAGGGAATAGAAACTTTGTAACTGGGTTAGGGTCACCAAACAAGCAAGGTTTTTCCAATAATTGAAAACCACCTATATCACAGACAATTTATTCACCTCTCCTACTTGTCTACAGGTATTACTGTTGAACTTTTGGCCAGTTTAATCCTTAACTTCTACTTTACTAATAGCTTTGTTCTGTTGCCTTTAATAAAAATGGCCATTTTTACGTATACCATTTGTCTTGCCTCAATTTTATTTGTTGATTGTTACGAAATTTGTAAACAGGGGGTGAACATTAAGCGATTATTGTATGCCATTTTTAGTAGGTTGTCTTCTAGTCTTATGGGATGTAAATTGGATGAGGAAATTGGACATTCAGAGGAAGGATGTTCTTTGAGATATTCATATGGAAAGTAAACTTGCTCTCTGTTGGGGAACAGTCGGTAGGTAAATCTCCTTTGCTGTCAAGCGTGTATGAAGGTTTCACACCCAGTGACAGTGGCAATGGTAGGTACATCGGAGGTCTTGATTTTCACTCTTGTAAGCTGTTGTGTGACTTCACGAGATATGACTTGTGTAGCACAACCAAATGAGACTGTATCATGTTTCCACCAAAATCAAACGTCATTTTCACACTGATACTCATACTTGTGTTCTATTGTTGTACTTTATTAAATTTAGAACATTATAAATTGGTGGTAGGATAGGCAAGAACACATTACATTTTACCGTAAAAAAAGGGTCAAGAGATTGAAATGGAGTGCAGTACCTTCACTCTAAACTTTATTTTGATCAGAGAACATTCTGATATAGAACCAAACATTTTTGAAATGGCAGAACTTCCAAGAGAAATCGTGGCTCTCAATAAACTGTCCCGCATACATTGTAGTCGATCACAAAAGACCAACTGTCAGGTTGGTTAAAAGCTAACAATCAACCGTTATCAGACTTCACCGTGTAAATCAAGTGCATCTGGCCAACATTTCATACAAGGTATTAAGTTACATCACTGACATCCACAATTACAGAAACAGAAGGACTAACCGTGTACTTCGTGTTGGTACTACAAATAATCAAAGTTCAGCGAACAGACTGTTTTCAATAAATTCTAATCTGTCACCGTTACAGTTATATAAAATTAAGTGACGAGTTAGAAACGTATCGAACAGCAAAATAAAGAACGGACGATTTGCTTGAATAAATGATTAACTTTACAGTAGAGTTGAAACTTAAGCCACCCTCTCTGAATAAGAAACTTGCGTTTATTAGTCTTCCTTTCAAGGGAGATTCTACGGCTAGAGTTATCTGAAGCGTGGACACCATCCTGCATGGTTAAACAGTGGTGTGAATAAAACGGTTTCAAGCACGATTGCTTCTGTTATTCTTGGTTTCTTTGTTCATACCCCCCAAGTACTGTAAACGTTAAATTAGAAGTTTCCTGTGCTACTGGTTTTTTGGTACTGACGAGCCAATACGAAATGCTAACATCTGCCAGTGTTCGTCTTCTAACTGTTTTGTTCAAACTACTCGTAAGCCGCCGGAACGATGGCTAAATTAAACGAGCAGTACATAAGAAATTCTCGTGGTTTGTTCAGTGCCTGACCTTCAATACTTTCACACCGGTTTATCACAAACGCGCACTAGTGAATACACCATTCAAACACACAAGACGAATCCGTATACAGGACAGTTTGGTGGAGGGATTGGAAGTGATCACGCTTGTACTACAGTCGAATGGTTATCCGAAAAGGTTCATCAAAAGGCATAGTAGACCAAAACCGCTGTCCGAATGGCTGGACACTGTGAGAAAGAAGGTTTACATGGAATTGTCTTTTGAAGGGGATGACAGTATGTATCAAACAACGTTAAGACCAACGTATTTATCAAACAAGCATTTAATGCAGCCGAACTTCGTGTATTAGCTCGGACCCAGAAGCTTCTCGTACATTCAATCAAATGAGATCAGCCCGCCGATGCCACTTCATTATGTGTCTACCAATTCACATGTAACTGTAAAGAAAGTTGCATAGGCAGAACCGAGAGGTGCTTTATCTGCAGAGTGAAGAAACGTGTGTCTAAATGGGTGGAGAACTGCGTATTACCAAAGAATGACAATGTCGTTGAAACAGGTAAGCAACCACTGTCCGCTGTCAAAAGACTCGTCCTGACCATTGATCACATTACCGACCCAGTTTATGCACTCAAAATCATATTACGTCATCTGATCCCAGACTCTTGCGAGTTGCTAAGGCGGTCGCAATCAGTCGACTGAAACCAGCGTTGTGGGTTCAGAAGTAACTGTTCGTGAATTTGACCCTGTCCTGAACTTAGTTACTTTTCCAACCCATTGACCGACTATCCTTCCTACCCCCAACTGTTCGACATAAAAAAACCATCCATGTTATTGTGGATTTGATGCTGCTGAGTCATTTCAAAATGCGTGTACCCACCAGTTTTCGTGTTCCAACTGTTTTGTTCGAACTTCTGAAGGGAATGAATTGTCTTACACTTCTGACTGAACACCATATCACAAATGTAAAACTTTGAACTAAAAGCAGCAAGAAAATCAGTTGGAATTCGTCCTGAAAGGACCACTAAGTCAAAGTAAATTCCTATTCGAAAGTTTTCGATTGGTCATAACGTTAACCTGCTAAAATATTCGGTCATTCTGTACTTGCATTATTAGGAGACAATGTCCATGTAAGAAGTCTCTATAGATCAAACCAGTGAAGATGTCAACTGGAATGACCAGAATGACCAGATGTTAGCCTAGGAAGGAGCCGGATCACGAACATTTTACCATGTGGGATTGTCTGTGTAACACTGAATCGCTCAACGTTGAGATTTAAACTTATTTTTCTAGCCAACCTTATGTAATGAAATCGCTGTGTATCAGTTCCCTTTCTACCTTACAATCGATCAACAACTTCTGATACCCAGCCTGAAGCTTTCGATCGAAATATTCTTAGTAAACTGAACTGGTAGTTAGATGAATGGTTTTTGAAAAAAAAGTCAGTTAACGTATCCGTATTGAGAAGACACCAACATCGATAACAGACAGGTATTTCAATTATTCAACCCCTCCAGATATGTAAGCAATAGCGCGTACAAGAGCACCGGGTCATGTACAAAAACAGTATCTTCTACGTCTTCTTTTGGCATTTCATTTCTGCACTTAATGTTAAATTTGTCAAAACCGATTCATTTTTCTGAACTTCTCGTTTAAGCTCCACAGTTTTACACACAATGTATGTTCTATATCA
>JTDE01002116.1:14748-29302 GCA_014338405.1 Paragonimus skrjabini miyazakii | reverse complement strand
ATATATATATATATATATATATATGAGCTCACACTACTCACCAGTGTCCACAATTTCGCTTACCAGGTTTGATAATTTTTGTGATTTCAGTTTGAAGAGAACTCATGTTCTTGGAGTCATTGAAGCGATTGGGCGATCTGACCATTACTCGCAGGCGGATGTGGCTGAGCGTTCATATCTGATGATTCAGTCGTGCCTAACCTGCGATCAATGGTGCAGTAGTCAACACGGCGGCCGGAGTTCTAGTTCAGTCGGTGGCGAGAATATGCACTATTGACGAACCCTCCCGATAGCAAAACTCTAGTCTAGCGAATCTTTTCCAAAAGGGCCGATTGGAAAGTCAGTGGGATTCGAACAGCTGCGATCATCTGTGAGCGATTTTCAACTTACGTAAAAATCCTCTACTACTCACCAGTAGTATCCGGTTGGTGCAAGCAATCTATATTTTACCTGCGGTAATGACTCCTGAGAGAAAACTTTAATAAAAATTACGCAACAGTAATGAAGTGCAAACCTCCAATTGTGCCTTTTTTGGTTCTCAGTAAATTCTTGCGGTGTCCCTTAATCGAGGATTCTGGAATCCCTACCACACTAAAACAGCATTGGGTGAAACACCAAACTGTTTCACTAATTCGACATAGGTTTTAGGTTTGGTTTGCACCAGCCCTTTCAGACTGCTAGGCAGATAAGTTGAGTATCGTCCGGTACGAGATCCACTTGTTCGAATCCGGAGTTCGCAAGCCATTCACGGACCGTTCTTTTTTCTCGAATCCTTACCACAATTTGCTTGCTTGTCATCAGCTGCTTCCCTAGCTTCATATTTGAGGTTGAGCTAATAAATTGGACAGAATCGTAACCCGTGTCTTTCCATGCGACAGTATGATAACAAAGTATATGGAGTATTTCCGGTTTGACTACTTTTCAAACAAATAACAAAACGAATTGGTGTGTTTAACATTTAGTTGGTCCTCAGAAGCATTAGCGTACGCGGCTTCAAAGTTAAGCACGATAAAACAACCGAAAACTTTAAGAATGACGTGATATTTTCAAAACATGTGGGTTTTGTTGGAATGTGTCATATTCGTCCATTATATTAGCTTAATGTATACAAACACCCGGGTCTACTATACTACATTTGCGTCCCACCAACCACTATTTTTGTGAGCATCAACACAACTGACATGTTGAAACAGTCATAATGAATATTTAACAGCACGTGACCTTTCTGCACCCTTCTGAACGGTGCATGCAGATCAACGAAAATAGCCAGGTACATTGTCGGCAAAAAAGTACGGTGCTTCAATTCATCAGTGGTTCATATAGGAAGTACATAATAGCGAGTGTGTTGTGCACCCGATACACTGAATTGGTTTGCTGCTCTTGACTGTCCGCTCACGATAACTGCATAGGTCATTTTAGCACTCAGGACAGTTATACTATAAGTGGCATCAGTCTGTTACTACAGCTTTGAATCTGAAACCTGGTTTTAACCAAGTTTTCTACATTTGTGAAACTAGGCTTGCGATACTCATGTTATGCTTCTGTTTACCGGAGAGAAAATGTCGTGACTAGGTTTCCTGAATCAGACGCCTGGTTTCCGATGAGTCGTACCAAGCGTGTGTATAATATTGTAAATGTCAGTCTGATAGATATTCTGCTGGTGTAAACAGGAAGTGCATCCTGATTCGGGCTATGAAATTCAGCACATTTGTGCTTGCAGGTAATTTTGTTAGATTCTTTCCTGGACAGAATCGGGTACATTCGATTGTACATTTGTTCTGTATAAAAAACTACGTAACGGAACAGTGTGTGTGTGCACGCGTGCATGAACTCAGGCTATGTTTGAATTCAACAGACCGGTTGCCATAGACTTGGGCCTGTTCCTCATCGTCTGCTCTCTTTCTTACTCACAACCACGTCTGATAATTTGACTGAGGATTCCGAGACGCATGAATCCAGACTGACAAGTGAAAGACTTCCAGATCAGAGAGAACAAACAAGATTGAGAAAAAGGAGGTTGGAGTGTAAAAAACAGTACTTTCAGCCTTATGTAAGAGAGTAAATTGAATCGCGTAGACGTTTTCTGACAATGCCTCTTCACACTTTCGTAATTCGTTGAATTCTTGTTTGTTCATTCTTGTTTCATTATAAGCCGATAACGTACGTGTTTTTCGTTGACCACGAGATTATCTTGATAACAGTACTTCAGTAGACTCCATGAAATCCAACTGGTTTTAAGTGTGTGCATCCAGTTCAAACTGCCGTTAAACCGATACCTTAGGGACTGTTTCCTTGCTCATCTGAGTCGACGCACTCCTCATAAGGTCAATCTGAAGAGTCAGACAGGCCACGAAAACAAATCGCGTGGCTAGTTTTGCCTTCCAGTGCACTAGTTAATAGTGCTCAATCTGATCAGATTAGAAACGATTACAAGCTACTAGCTGCCTGAGTTTAAGTTACCTGTGAGCTGAGCCCCCAGTTTACCGACGTTTATGTGTCTATCCGCTGTTCTGATCACATTGCTCTCGTAGTGTCCACTTCCTTAAGAAGTTCCGTACTCCCTGGACCGTGGGTGGTCTACCGTGCTGTGTCGAATGAAAAGATCTTAGCAATTCCGTGCACTATTCCAAGTTGAACACCGGCCGAGGAGCTATACAGTCGTTTCGCAGCTCACTCTTGATATCTAGTGTCGATTATTATACTCTTGAGTTATGACTGCTTTTCCCAATTCAACGTCGGTAGACGATGATTGAAGTGGACAGCTAACAAACAGTTAACAAACGTGCAGTAATTTGTCATCTCTCCACTCATTGCTGGCTACCTGTGGTATTTCTTCAATAATGGACGCCGTTATTCCTGAGACCGTCACGCTGTACTGCTCAGAGAATGAGCCTTCCAATTCCCAAATTGGAAAGAATTATGCAAACGGTCTTCAGTTTCGTGGTCCCAAACTCTAACAAGCAACTGTCTTTTTGCAGAATGAGCGAGTTAATTGAGCTGCCTGAAAAATAATAATATAATGCACAAGGCCAAGACTATACCCACGTAGTAACCACTCGATACTGTAGCGAAAAGGCGTCTAATAAAGCACAGTCTTTATTGCCCAACTCGCTAGTTACCATGCCACACGAGCGCTCGCGATTTTGAATCACAATTCCAGTCCACAACACCCCCTGGTTTCCGCTCGCACGTCGTGGGCACTTCTACCCGGTTTAGGTGTGTGATTGGCGCCTTCTACCCGGGGGTTTTCTGCCTGCTATTCCTCGGCCGTTGATCCGATTTCGTTGAGCGATAGCTTGTCCGATCGCTCGTGCTGTCGTCCGTCTACTAACCGTGGGCTTTGACCGTAATCCACAGCCGTGTTGAGATATTCCTGACAGTGTTGGAATAATCACACCTTCAATTTGGTCATTCATTCTATTTCGGCTGCCACGTCTCGCCCGTTGGTCCGATCCGGTCGAGCGATGACTCATCCAGTCGCCCACGCCGTTCTCCATCCGCTCACCGTAGGTGTTTGAACGCACCTCCCCCTGCGTTGGGGTATTCGGCCGAGAGCTGGAATGTTCGTACTTCCTGCCTGACAATCCCCCACAATACCATGACTAATGGACGTTGGTTTTAGTAGCGATTACTTTCACCTCACGTTTTGATTACTTCCCTACTTTTGTCTGTTTTGTTGACGTAGGTGACAATGATAGGGTTCTCGACCGTTTTCAGGGTTTCTTTGAGGCTGCTGAAATCAAGTTGGAGATCTCTTTGCCATCAAGGTTGTATAGTATGCTTTTGATGAGACTGAAATTTGGCGAACACGGTGTACGGAGAGGAAGCAAAATCTATATTTTATCGGATTGTCCTCACGCCAAAGGGTCCGGCATTACGGTTCCACAAGTTTCAATAGCTCATCACAGTAGCCCATTAAGTATGTGACACTTCCTCTGTTCAACTACACTTCGGAAATGCATTGTCAATGCACCTCCCTCATTCATCCAGACATAACTGTACTTGCATAAAACTTCCGCCGCTAGGGATAACAACACGCGTAGGTTTCCGAGCGTATGGTTTATAAACTCAGAGCATACTGCCGCTAGAACGTAAGGTGAACTTGAATCCATTAGTACAACTAAACTTCCTTGAAGTGACTTTGTGCCAAAAACAACCCTTCAAACCAACCAACCTTGATTAAAGTTCTCAAGTAAAAGAATAACGCTTCTTCGGTACTTGAACCTTGCGACTCTGTTGTTGAGACCTGCTCAACCTAAACGTACCGAGCCGAAAACTGGTGTGATAGATGCAGTATCATACCGGTGGTAGCTGGTCATTCCAACAAGTTCTTATTTAAGGGTTCCCACTACACCCACTATACTTCTCGCATCTTCAGAAAGGTTTAATTGACCAGCATTTGTAAGTCTGATTGTCTTCTCTTCAGCTCTTTGAGATCCATCCTCTAAACAGGTTTAAAACCAACATTTCATCAAGTTACCAGTATTCGTTTAGCTCAGTTACAATCGATGACCAAATCGACAACTCTAAACTATTGAATTGTTAACCATCATCGTACTGTCCTTATCTTATGAACAGCGTACCACCACAAATTGCTATTATCCCGTGAATTCAAGTACTTAGTCATACTACTATAGTGTACTGAAGTTGATACAGAAGTAAAACTGATCGATAGATTTGCGAAAGTGATACTCTAGACTGGGTTTTCCATTCGTGATTATTGCCGATTCATTCCAATTCGGGAGGAATTTCGGGATATATTTGTAAGTGCAGTAATCAAGTGAACAGATGCCACAGTTCCAACGTGAATCTGGTTAATGTATCAGCTGGTTATATATAGAAGGTGATCCAATTCATAGGCTGGTCTGGCCACTGGTCCTCTTGAAGGTGACCGTAACTTTCCGTATGGTTGTTACTGCCGGGGCTTCAGGGCTTCTAGCACACAGCCTGTACGCTCATTCTTTGACAGAAGAAGGCGAACCTGAATACAGGTTTTTACTGAAATCTACTAGTTCCTTCTACTTCCAAATAGGTCTGTAGTAAATGGTGATAGCTAAAGCGGAATCTCAGTTTATCTTTATATGCCATTATCTCCACTAGCCCCGTGTCCTACAATGTTTTAAGTTTATCAAACAGAAAGATGTGTTCTTTATTCATTATTCCAGCTTATGATGTTATGTGGCGGAGTTTGACTCCTCAACAATTAACTCTACCTTGGTTGCACGGAAGCGTGCTTTTTGATCTGTTATCTAGGGTCTGCCAACTTGAAAAGTCTATTGCCAAAGTGAAAACACTACTCGTTATTTGTTGTTCAAAAACGTATGCACACGGCGCGCGTCTCACTGTTAAATTAGTTGCGTGCGTTAAACTACTTGCACATTACCCGTTCTTTTCATACAAACAAGCGTCACACATTTTCATTACTATTGATTTTTGTTTGCTACAGGTTCCTCATCTACTGACGTGTTGCCGCTTATGTGTATATAGGCTAGTTGACGAGAGCTGTCTGAAAAAAGAGCATTTTAAGGGACACGATATTTTTGATACTCACATAGTGTGATACCCACAAGGCTGGTAACTGTTTGAAACATTTTACTCACAATTAACTGCACAAGTTTTAATAAACTTGCACAGCTTCATAGTGAGATTAATCTGCGCGTATGTTACACTGCCGGAGCACCTTTCACCAAAAAGTATTTGCTCAACGACCATTTCTCAAGCTGTATTTTGTTGCCATAGTTAAATTATCATTTAGAACTGTCATTTGTAATCATCAGAGACATACTATTTCACACAAGTTTTTTTACATTCTACCCAACTCATCACCAAATACTTGCAACTTTTCCACTTATGAATACTTTTGCTCACTGAGTGAAGGCCAGTATCATCACTTTTTAGGTCTCAGTTCAATCCTGCTAATATCCTGTCAAATGATATCTCATAACGTCGTTGCACTATAGTTCTTGAGAGCTACTGAACTTCATCTGTTAGCCTTCTCTGTCTGTACACTCGATACAAGCACATAGCTCGTCACCTCAGTTTTCAACTCAATGTGATATACGTCCAATTTATCCATCACATCATGAACACCGTTGTGTTTGGTTGGCCCTAAGGCACTTGGTATGCATTCACTGATGGATTTTTCGGATCAGTACCGATCCAAAAGGCTAAAGAACAAAAGATGTTTGAATGTAGACCTTTACGGACACAACATAGTTGATTAACTGACTGTCAAGAGCAGGAGATGTAAGTAACGCCAGTTTGATCTGATGAGAACAGTATAACTTTTGTTATCGGGTATGAAGGCCTACTGCAAGTTTACTGAAATATCCGAGAAAAAAAACCAATCGTCACCGTCATTCCATAATTGGCTCGAATATACTAAATTTAGCAAGTAATTTTATAACCAAGGGTGTATTACACATTAACCAAACGTGAATCGAAACACTCACTATAAAACAGACTATTGCGGTAAGAACACAGCCCAAAGAATCCTCATGGCCACGGTCTTTTGCGGAACCCATCCTGATTAGTAACTGGCAAGTAATCACTGATGTGTTATTGATCCAGTGAAATCCAGGATGCCATAAATTCAGTATCAAATGTCTGGTGGTCTTGGAATGTGCGGTTTCAGACTGCTATTGAATAGATCAGAACGAGGTTGCTTGATAAAAGCAGACCGAATGGTAGATTTGCATTAATTAACTCATCTAAATTCCAGCAAAAAGTTTTCTGTGAGCTATAAGGTAATCCGACCAAGAGTGGGTTCGTTAGTACACAGCTTCTAGCCTTTGATGAGGTCACTAAGGCAAATACGATGATCACCAATATGTTGGGTAGACAGTGTGTGAGTGAACTCGACTCTTCATCCACAGTGACTGTCGAACTGGTAGAAAACAATTCACTTGAAATTTTGCACTTTACTGTCATACTTGAAGTTCAAGTTGACCCTGTCCCTTCCACTTATGTCGTCAGGTCCAGATTTGCGATTTCTAGTCAACTGTAACGGATGTAACTGAACAAGTAGTTGTTCATTTCAATTGTCTGTTATCAGTGGGTAGTCTGCTGAGGATGTGGAAATAACTTGAAATCACTCTATCTTTTAAGGTTGGTGTGGAGACGATTCGGGTGAGTTATTGACCGACTGCTTTGTTTTCATGGTCTTTAAGTTAGTGGGATTTTCACTGGATGACTTTCGCAAGAGTCACATGGCTCATATCACAGCGCGGTTTTCATGAAGGATAACCGTGGTTTCTGTATAGATTGAACATCATCCACAACTGATCGCAACTGACGCATTCCTGTATACTTTCCAGTCGGCCCTTTCCGAAAAGAAGCACTAGATTCGAGTTTAGCTCTCATTAGAGCTCGTCAGTAGTGCATATCCTTGCCACTGCCGCCGGGACTAGAACCACGGCCACGCTGTTCATGAGGCAACCGTATTGATAACCGTGGTCCCAAGCCTGCTTGTTGTCCGTAGCCTCTGTGCTGAGGCACCTGATGTGGTTCCACTCGTTGATGTAGTTTGTCTTGATTTTTCCAAGAGTGTTGATACGACTGTTCACTCCATCACGTTGTTAAAACTCCAAACTTGCGGCCTCGGCAAACTCTTGCATAAATGACTGGAGGATTGTTTACTCAGATACATGTTCACTCAAGGTGTTAATGGTGATTCGACTGATCGGTTTATGCTCATTCGCCAAGAAAATTAAATTGAGGCGCCATACTAACCGCGTCCGTATGTGAACGCGACCTACACGCTGTGCCAGCAGACAATATAAGTCTGCCTACAGCACGCGTAGTGATGGCTAAGAAAGCTTCAGAAAACATCAAGTATCCTAATAACAATCTGCGGACGGTTTCTCAACTAGTTACAACCATGTTATACGTTATCTCATGAAAACGAGTGCACAGGATTGCCCTTCTTTTCTAAAATTTGGCATGGTTGGTGAATGCTTCAAAAGACGGACTCAAGGTAAAGACTTACACGAAAAGACTGACAGTACTGGGTCAATTCTCAAAGAACCATATACATCCAGGGGAGGACTTGATTATGATCTACGAAATACTCTGCACATCTGGTCACCCGCTGACAGTCCGATTCTGTCTTAACAAAAACAGGAAATTAGAGAGATATTCCCTAACTTGAATTTCAACTGGACACATTACTGTGTAGACGGAACTTCTTAGGTAGAAGCTGTCCACTACAGAACTCACCGTCTAACTCTGTATTCAAGGGTGACTCGGTTGAGGAGTTCGAACCTCACTGGGCCGACTCGCAGGCAGGTAGCAGCTAGAACTAGTCTTCTTTCTAACCTGTACTGTTTTCCCACTGGGCATAAGATGCTCATGTGTCAGTGTGACCGTCTGTTTAGCTATTATGTGTCTGTATATTAGGACAGTGTGTTGGTTCACTGTGTTTGAATGTCGAGTGTTGGCGTGCTGCACGACACCTGAAAACCTTTTCTTTACGCTTACAGATTACCATGCAGATGTTATTGTGTGGTCAGCGCAGAAACAGCTCTTGAACTTTCATCGTTCTGTACAGACTGATGAAAGTACGTAATCCAACGCCACCGTGGATAAATAAAGTATATCTGAATCCCTGTGTAAAGCAACTGCTAAACAATTGAATCTTAGACTATAAACTGAATACTACACGCTTTTGATTGCACTTTTCTCAATGTCGTAGGTTTTCAACTTAGCCCCTTCCGAACAGACAACAGACTCGTCTTTCGCTTTATCTGGTGCTCGTCACAAGGCCGGGAGTTGAAGTCTGGCCCAAGTTCCGTTGATTCAACCGCGTTGGTCACTTTGTTGTGGATGTGACATTAGGCACGACCGAATTGGCATGCCTAAGAGCTCGGCTACAGTCGCACTTGCTTACTGATTAGGTTGCGTGATCGCTTCGTTTGGAAGTGTGTTAACTATCTTATTGTTCCTAATCCGTAACCAAACGACAGGGGTTTCTTATCAAGTTGTACTGAGGAAATTCATTAAACTTGCTGAGCATTGTACTATTATTGACGGGTAATCGGTGAGTTGGTTCACATAACTGTAATCCGATGAGCAACTGACGAGCCTTAAAATAAACGAAACTCAAACAAATTGATTCACTTCTAAAACAGCCGGCTATTATGTTTGGTTGAACCCAAAAATACGGTCAACTGTGGGCGGTAAGCAGTTTACCCCAACCGAATCCCTGGCTGCTTCTCAGTAATCCGTTGGAGTTCAACTTATAGACTATAAAAATTGATCTGTCAGTAGGACTGAAGAATATTCAACGCGCTTACCAGCAGATACTACAATACGTTTGACACAAATAACTTTATCCGGCCTGTTTCCGATTCAAATAGGTCACTTCGCAACTAGTGGACACTTTACGAACTGTTGAGGATTCCCCACTTGCTTTAGCTTCTCAACTATCACTGTTTTCCGTTTACTTACTTATGTGCGCGTACTCATCTTCAACCAAGTTGTCATCTCGGTTCTGTGTTGCCACACACAGATCGATGAATGTATTTTTTAACTCAATATCATAAACACAAAGTACACTCTGTTTATCAAGTTCGTAATCATTGCATCGATCCGACTCCTCTTTCACTGTTATGCGCAAACACCTACACACGCATACATACAAACTCAGACACACACAGCGGTGTCAAATATTCTAAACCAAAATATACTGTACTTCCGATATCCATCTGCGATCCTGTGAGGCGATCTGTGTGCAAAAGAGGCTTACTAGCTTCCTCTTGTGTGTTTGCTACAGTTTGTGACAGACGTACATAAACTGGAAGTAAACAACTACTTTCTTCAATACGTTATCACTGAGGCAAATTCTTTTAAAATACTCACACTGTTATTTGTTTTCCCGTGTATGTTGCGTGTCAAAAAGGGCAGCATAAAAAATAATGTGATATCACCGTCCTGATAATTCGAGTAGAAAACGTTCAACCAACCAACCAAGATAGTTGGTTGCTTTTTATGTACATCGTATACAAGTGAGACTTCTACATGGGTTTTTCGGTAGAATATACGGTAATAAGTAATCTTACTGAATGAATAATTTTTGTACGGATTCCATCAAAATCATAGCATAGGGAATCGTTTATCACAGTCAAACGTACACCCGTATGATTAGCGTTCGATTTGTCACTTTGTCTACGTGGGTATTTATTGCGATAAAAAGTGAACAATCATCGCTTATTGAATTGCTTGCATTTAGCCAACTTACACAGACTGATCTATTATCATGGAGTTCAACTCCGTCAAAATCCATTACTCATGGTCGTTAGTCTCTTAATCCGTCCTCGTAAAACTAGTCATTTTACACCATATTGTCACTCCACATCTCATTGTTAATTAAGCAATCGGGTGTTCTCAGTTCACTTTAAAAATCCGAACTCGTTTAGTCCTCTGTTCACTGTATTCGTTACTGATGAGTAGTCCGGTTTTATCATTTTTAAAAGTTGGACGTTTCACGTGTTTGATAGCGTTTTATCGTAGTCCACTAAGATTTTCACTTGTTCCATTTTGTGTCGTGCTCTTGATACATCCATTCCTTTGCCCACACTGCAATGTAAACTCTTACTTTGTGAATGAAGATAGTGGAAATGCTTACGTTCGTTTCACTCACGATTAAGAATGAATGACAGTTGGGAAGTACAATATAGTAAGCGAACTTGATTGATAAGATCAGCAAGTATAATGATGCAAATGGAAGGTAAAATGTTACAAAGGAATTAAGGGATAATTAGGTGATAGAAATTAAGCCCAATCACAACCTGTCAGACATAGAGGGTACACTGTAGCATACCGAATGAACAGCTCATCAGAGTTAATTGTGGATGGTTGAAAACAACTCCACTCTGTCGGACTAATTTTGATGGTCAAACTACTAGAAACTCGACTCTGTTTTTTGAAGCCGTGCTTCGAGCCTACACTTGAAATTACCTGTTGTTGACGTTGTAATGACAGACTGTGTAGGGTCTTCCAGAATGAGTACATCTGGACACCAAATGAGTGTCGTGTACATCTCGAGCGGCCTATTTGATATTGTACATTGTACGCCTAACCTTGGGGATGACAAGCTGTGGGCAGCAAACGTCAATGGTTGGCTAAAAGCTAGAGCCAACAGATATTGATATTAGCGAACGACTTTCAGAGTGATTTGCCAAATATAATCTAGTGGATAACCTAAGTACCAAATCGGCCTTCCTGTTCATTGGGGTCTAATTTGGAGACAGACTAAAGTTGTCTGAGACAATCGTCCCATGTCCCATTCACGACCGTCATACTCAGCTTTTAGCCTCTAGAAAAATACCTCGTACAGCAAGAGTGGCGAAGTTACACGTTGTTACATTCAGCTGTATTAGATGGCAACTCAGCCATACATAATCTTCATGTCTTCGAGTTTTTAAGATTACCACTTCTTTATTGCTTAAAAATTGTAGCTTAACTCTGCTGACCTACGACTTATATACTTGCGATGGGGTAGGTGAGCACGCTCACACATTAGAAATGACAGCTGTACTATCTGACAATATCTGGTACATGTCATCTACTCGAGCATAATGGGCTAGTCGTTCTACTCATCACTACCATCTAGATTGAGTTCCGGCGAACTACGAGCTTTGATACACAAATCCGAATCGGCAGTTTTGGTGTTTCCAGCGTACGTGTTGTTATTCGAAAGCACTTTCCAGTGTTCCAAAAGGCTGACGACCATCTTCTCTAGTTTTATTTGCTCTCACCTGCACGCACATTCAGATGTGCACTGGTATAAATTTGTGTGCGCATGCGCTCAGTCCCGTGTTCGCACGCGTGAGCTTTGGTGTTTACAGTTCAGTTGTACGTGTGTGCTTGTGTGTTTGGGTTGATGAGAGTGCTCCGCTGCATAGAGAAGCAGCTAAAGAGAGGAAAACCTTACACACATATGCGTCAGAGCTACGTTGACATCGTGTGTGGCACGTGATCACCACACGTGATCTAAATCTATGTTTGTGATCCTCGTTGCACACACAAGACAATATGTTCTCCCAGGCTTTGGTTACCATTTCACTATAACACCGTATAGGTTATTGTATTGACAACGTGGGCAACCCATCCTTTGACTTATCAAGTAGATTCTTATGTTTTGCTAGTTAGCTGAATCAATCCGGATCTGTAAGCTGCCATCTAGTTTTTGCGAACATTGATCTCAATACTGTTACTGACCAGTGCATGCACAATTGTTGGTGGTAGTATGTTAAACCATCGGTTGACCTTTTTAGAGCGTGTTTGATTTTCGATCATTCTACTTCACTACAATTGAAAAACTCATGAATAGTACTCTCGTAGGGCACAGTTGTTCACTAAGATTGGAATTTAGATTTCAAACGTTCCATCCCATGGTGAAATGATGGCATCGGTCCGTAGAGACTATAGTGTATGGTTCCTAGCAGTGGGATTAGTAAAAAGTAATGAATTTCCTCTCCTATATACGATATTGATACTTATTCTTTGTACTGTAATCCCGCAGGTTAATTCATGTATTCGTTCTACCTTTGATCTGTTCGGGGATCCTTTCTTCACTGTTGTCCGCTTTTAACGATTCTGATGTCATTGGACTTGCACATTACTTACCCTGAACCGTTGTTTACACTGCTGTACTCATTTGTTAAGCGGTGTTCGATTATTGTCGAGTTTACGTCTAGTGTCTTTCACTCGTAGTAGCTCGTGAGTTTTGTTGATCTTATGTTCATTCATTGAACTAAATGATAAATACCAGGTTCCCAAATTTTATTTTACGTGTTTGGGGTTTACTCGAGTCATTAAAATGTAACCAACCCATTTTCAGCTCCTAAGGTCTGGTTTGAACAGATAAAAATCAGAAACATCAATATAATCCATCAGGTCGTCCAACATTTCATGCCATTTTAAATATTCATGGTTTTATTTGGAGTACTTTGTGGAACCCTATTCCACCTAACTCAGCGTTGTCTTAGTTCGAGCTGATCAGGTAGATACAAAGAAACAGGATCTAGACTCTATGAATGTCTGCTCATTATCCACGGCTTCTTTTGGTCTCTTCAACAACTCATTGGTTGAATCAGCATTGTTAATACCGTTGGTAAAAGAAATGCCCCCGTATGTTTATGATCAGTGGTACTGGGCAGTTGAAAACATATTGTAAGATTCATTTTGCTTGCCCAATTATAAAGTCATTGACGAGAAAGAACGTTGAACTTTAATTTGTCAGTTGATTGTTAATTGGGATTTTCAACCTACCTAACGAGCTGAAACATACAAACTTATCTATTATCGACTAGTAGTCGAAGGATTTGTTTAAAGTAAATCGGATGGTGCTCAGATGTTCTCTCAGCTCTTATTCATAACAGCTATCGAACTATCTTCTTTCCATGAGATGTACCTAACTAGAAAGTAAGCGGAATGGGCGAGTTCGCTTCAATCAAGAAGCTCTCGTAGCAGGGTGATCAATTAGAGTTAACCTTACTTTTATCATGTCCCCTCCAGATATGACCGGGAAACCCGACGAACTCTCAGAAACCTGGTGTTTGGGTGTGGTCTTCCGCTTATGCTTAATGAGAGCCTCAACCAGATCATGTGGACGACGGGACCCGATTGGTCAGTTATTGCATTCCAGACGTCCCTCCGTCGGAAGCAGAAGTGGTCCTGGAGCTCAAGTTATTGAAGCATAATAAGCATCCTGGTACAGACCTCCTCCCTCCTTCTCTTTTCAAGGATGGTGGCGAGAGGTTGATATCAGAACTGACAAAACTCCTTCAGACGATCTGGGAGACTGAAGAGGTACCTCCTGATTGGTGCCTATCAACAATCATTTCCGTTTTCAAAAAGGGGGCCCGAAATCTATGTGACAACCACAGAGGCATCCGTTTGGTGTCTATTGCGTCCAAGTTGCTTACTGGCCTCAATTATCTCATCTCACTAACCCCAAAGATAGTCGGATACGTGAAGACCAGGCAAGATTCCGATCCGGTCGAGGGTGCATTAATCATATTTTTACTTTGCGACGGATCTTGGAACATCGACACTGTTACAGACAGCCGACAGTCGTGGTCTTTTTGGACCTAAATGCTGCTTTCGACTCAGTTGCTCGTTACGTTCTCCGGAGCTGTCTCCTTCGCAAGGGAGTAACAGACAAATACGTGAATCTGCAAAGATCACTGTATGCTCACTCTGCAAGCAGGGTGAGAGTTTATGGACAACTGTCTCGGGCGTTCATCACTGCTAGTGGTGTTCGTCAGGGGTGTCCGATTTCCCCCTTCCTGTTCAATTTTGTCATAGACGACATTCTGGAGGGTGCGCTTCGGGAATATAATGGGCTTGGTGTTGAGCTTCTTCCTGGCGCTAGATTGACCGATCTGGAGTACGCGGACGACATTGTCTTACTTAGCCCCTCTGCCGAAAACATGCAGACCAAGCTGGACAGTTTGTTCGACCGAGCTGGTTTGCACCTTCAAAGTGCAAAGTGTTGCTTCAAGACTGAGGCACTTCAACTCCTACTTTCTTCATTGCATGTAATCCGCTT
>JTDE01002115.1:95782-110087 GCA_014338405.1 Paragonimus skrjabini miyazakii | reverse complement strand
TCATGAGTCACTCATGAGTCGGTCATGAGTCACTCATGAGTCACTCGTGTTACTAGGGTGGCTTGACTGTTGTAGATAAGACGCGTCTGTGTCTGGTGTTGTTCATTCATCCCCGCCACACTGCAGACAGAGGTTTGCTATCATTGCGATTGAAACAAGCGTGTTGTGTGAGCTTCAGCACAGCATCGCTCCGCATGAGAAGGCAGACCCTTATGAATCACTCGAGCTTGATGAAAGCGCACGTTGGGATTATCTGACAATGCACGCAATGCGATGGCCGAATCCTTCTCTAGCTTGTGAAGTTGATATGCGTCTTTAGGAGGAAACCTCTTATTCCTCTTGTGTTCAGCAACACGTACTTTCAGTTGTCTGCTTGTCTCTCCAATGTAGCTGGCATAGCGCTCGCCGCATTTGATTTCGAAAACAGTCTGTCTGGTCACCCATGGAAACTGGATCTCCAAGGTGCATCACCGGTCGTTCTAAGGCATCTAACCGGAATACGGTCAGGATAGCGTACTCAGAAGAAATGAAGCGAATTTTTTCAGAGGATTTTTTTACGATACGGTATTTGCACAGTTGACTTGAAAGTCATGATCGTTTTCGTCTCTTAGGATTAAGAACGAGCCAATCCGCATAATCAAGCCGTTGCAGAACAAGTTCGTTAGCAACGTTAAAGATCCTTTCGATTTTGTTGACAACGTCGAGCACATGCCATTAGGTAGTGATTCATAAGAGTCTGCCTTCTCATGCGGAGCGATGCTGTGCTGAAGCTCACACAACACGCTTGTTTCAATCGCAATGATAACAAACCTCTGTGTGCAGTGTGGCGTGGATGAATGAACAACACCAGACACAGACGCGTCTTATCTACAACAGTCAAGCCAATCCGTTCAGATGCAGCGCAGATTGACCTAACCACGGCAAGTCCCGCGTGACTTCTGTTATTTTGTTAGTTTGATTTCGTTTACAACACTCCTGAGGAAGGCCACCCGAGGTGGTTGAAACGTAGAGTGTGACAACTGTCTCGTAACGTTATCAATTTAAAAAAAAGTGGGGAGTGTTCATCGTTACGTAAAGCTCAGGGTCCGGACTACGTGGATTTGTCATTCAATCAAAAGATTGCCTTTCTAATTGTATGTATACGATCAGTATCAGCACATACGACATTTATAAGTTACTGATTTCATGTTGTAGTTAACGTTTGCGAAGACGTGTCGGGATTGTTAGGAAAGAGTGCCAAGTAAGGGTTAAGGAAGGAACCTTGGGTACGGTTTCGAGTACACATGTTTGTGACGGGACCTAGCTGAGGATGTCGGTATACTTTTAGAAGGATAAAGGGTAATGTGAATCAGACAGCGGTTCGAAGGTAGGCGAGTTTCTATATTAATACCTTCACTAAAATTGGAGTGGAGATTACCACTGTCGCTGACCAATTCTTCGTGTGTTTGAAAGATATTGTAGATATGTGGAGATAAAGACTAGCATTCACAAAACTGACGAGGTCATAAGAAGATGAAGTGAATTTTAACATAGAAAATGAAACTTATCCTCCGCTTTTAATATCAACGTTTTTAACGTAAAGGGAGCGCGTCAAGTTGCGGTTTTATTCATCATCCACCTAGTTGACTGATTGGAACTTAAGAAGAAACTTGTTTTCACGTTGTCGTTATGGACAGCCATAAAAAAAACCGCCGGTGATGTTCCTTTTAGAAAGAAAGATAGAACATTAATATGGTTAGACGTGTTAGTCGATAAAAGGCATGCTTTAATTCTGTAAGACTCTGAAGGCGTACGCATATTTCTACAGGAACGTGTCTTTTTTAAGCGGGCACCTGGCTCACTTAAAAATTCAAGGTAGAGAAGGAAATGTGCACTGAAGAACACTCGACTTTGTGCCGATTGAAGACACTTGATCGTAACCTGCTGTACATTGGCGCCGCAGACCGTCATATGTACATGACCCGATGCAGAGAAGTATGCTGAAGAAGTGTGCGGAAATTCCTGCTTGGGTTTCAACTTTGTCGCTGAAAGGGGTCTTGTGTTCTGTAGACAAATAATTTGATATTACCCAGCAGATGAAGCAGATTTTTTATAGTCCATTTTTATTTACTCCGTTTTTTCGTATGTTATAGCAGACGCTTGACGGCCATTTGCACTGTTTGAGAGAGGCCTCTTAATCACCGAGAAATCAATCCGATTTTAGTTGTGCCTAAGCTGTTGATTTCTGTTCTGCGCCGTATGTTATCTGAGGAATGGGAAGGGCAGTGATGAGGAACAATACATCTTGCGCACGTCTGTAATGATTGGACAAATACAACGATCCACCCCGCCAGAGATTGAGAAGATAAGACCCATAAGAAAAGCTTTATTTGTATTACAATTGGACTGAAAGATGAAAAGAGGAAAGTGGAACAGTTAACGCGAATCAGAACTGATCAGAAATGTTGCAGTTTAAGGAACAATTGTCGCTTCTTTGCTACTCACAACATAAGGTCTCGTTTTTGTTTGTAGTTCTAGTCTGGATGGCTTATCTCGTTCGTCTGCTATGATCAGAAGAGTTGGGAGCTGGGAATGACGAAGGTGCATGATTAGGAAACTTGGTTTCAATTACTTCGGATGCGTCAACCTTATCACTGGTCCTGTAATCGGTCATGGAGCATTGCAGTCTGATGGATCTAAAGTCTCCTTTTAAATCGTTCTGTTCTAAAAAATTGTAACACATTTTCACCCGTTTGGGCTAGATGCTTGAAGAACACCGTTTCTTCGTTTTCGTCAGGCAGTTGAACATGAGCATACTTTAGGTTGCACTTACTTAGTTCCACGTCGTCCATCGCCGCAAGAGCATCGGCCTGGGGGTGAAGAAGCCACGTTGATAGTGACACGCCTGAACTGGATTTACGATTGTAGAAAGATGACTGTTCGTGTAATGTGGCGTTAATCGAGGTGCATAAAGAGGAACTAATGGAGTGTGAGGCATCAAGAAAGACTGTCACCCAGTAGCTGAGATGCAAGTCTTGATTTTGTTGCAAGCGTAATCGCTTTCCATAGGGTCCCATTCAGCCTTCCAACATGTTCATTATCTTGAGGGCTGTAGGCGGTAGTTCTACTGGTGACTATCCCTTTGCTGTGAAGGAGTTGCTTCAACTGCTCTGAGGTAAGAAAGAAACCGCGGTCTAAATGTGCATGAGATGGCATACCAAACAGTGAGAACGACCGACGGAAGCATTTAGTCACCGTGGAGGATGTCATGTCGGGACAAGCAAAGATAAATGGAAATCTGGAATATTCGCTCATTACAGTGAGGGATATTTGTTGGAGGTGATTGGAGGAAGGAGTCCTTTGAAGTTGATATTGAGCCGTTCAGACGATTTGGTTGTTTTGCTTAAGTTCACTTCAGGTGATTCATAAAACCGAGGTTTGATTTCCGTACAAACTGAACGACGCGAAGTCATTGCTTTTACTTGCCCAAACGAAAACGGCAATTTTTTCGAACGTACAAAATAAAACATTTGAATGACACCCGGATGACACAAAAATATAGAAGTTGTTCCAGAGCCAGTGTTCAATGATGCACAGCAGTAGCTACAAGATAATGCGCCGGCTACACGACTTTGGTCCTTTCCGGCAATACTTAACATCCAAGTTGTATGATGAAACTTCAGTCTTCCATTGGTGGGTTTCATCTTGTTTTATGTCGCCTGCATGATTCATGCATGCGCAAAGGCAACCAACTTTTGGCCAGTTATCAGTCGTAAGTGAGTTCTCAGTAAGTAATGTCTCCATTTTAGAGTACCTTCAGCTATAGCATAAGCTTTCTTTCTTATGAACGAATACCGTTGTTCACCTTGTGAAAGGGTGTTAGAGAATAAGTCAACTGACCTTCCATTTTGAATAGGGTGGCAACTATTGCGAAATCAGAAGCATCTGTCTAAACGACTAACGGGATGGTGCGATCGATTGTCGTGACAATGGCTTTCTCCAGTTCTTTAGCGATTCGAAGCAAAATGACCTTTCGGCTGCAGGATTGCCTTGTTCTTTACGGTGAGACACATTTTATTCGAAAGGTGGGAAATACACTGAGAATAATAGACAAACAAATCAATGACACGCTGTTGGTACTTCAGGTCATAAGTTTAGGATAAAGTTTAAAGAGATTGGAAACAATCAAGATCCGGTTTAATACTCTGTTTATAAACCTCGTAACACATGAGCTTAATTTTCCTGGTGAATATGACATTTTTATTATCATTAGGGGTAATTCCGTACTTCTGGACGACCTCAATAAATTTAGACAGGTTCTGATCGTGAGTTTTCTTATCCTCTCCACACACTGTGATGCCATCGACATACGCGAAAGTCACTATCGGTTGTTCCTTTTCCATGACGCTGCGGATTATCCTTTGAAAGGCCGGTACACCGTTGGTTACTCCGAAAGGGTTACGACAAAACTGATATAACCTTCCACACGCCTCAAACGCACTACATTTTCTCCTATCCTGGGATGTGCATTTGATGACATGCCCCGCAAACCGAGCGCACTGTACACAGCATACTTTGACATTTTTCCGATCATGTCATTGAGTTTCGGTAACGAATAGGCATCCAAATGTTTGTGGGTTGATGGTTTGGATTTAGTCAACCATCCTCTTATGGTTATCGTATGAATGAATACTTGAGCACACCACAGAGATACGGAAGACTCAGTTATTTTATCTTTCATCAGTTTTCGAATCTTGGATCGGATAAAACTTCGGTCGATTGATTAAGGTAGTCAAGATTATGTTTCGGTCGGTTTACAGTTAGGCGCGAGATTTCCAAATCTAGAAGACGCCTTGGACTGAGCAACTTACAGGCCACATAGCGAAGACGGGGATTGTCACTATGAAAGAGTATTACAACTTTCGAATGCAATTTGAGAAAGATATGTCCCGATAAAACGTCTGCGCAGAGGTCTGAGAGGATAGGATAGCGATGATTTTCATACTAACTGTTGACAAAACTGGCCCTGAGTGTGACTTGACAGGCGAGTAAAACCCACAGTGATTTTATTAAAGGATCTTTCTATTTGTTATTCATGTCTTCTCACTACCGTAGCAGATATGCAGGTTTCCGAACTTCCAGTGTTCACAAATGCTTGGGATATTGTTTACTGTGAGATTGGGTGCCGCTGCGTCAGTCACCGAGGAGGGCAGAGGATTTATTAGTGTGTGACCTGTTTTAGATACGTTTTAAAACGGCAAACCTGAAAATGGCCTTTCTTCCCACAATACTTTCAGATGGAATTTTCTGTCAGACTGTGAACTCGAGGATGTCTGTCATTATCACAGAAGTAACACTTGCTGCTTCCGACGTCAGTGGTTTTATTTGTTCTATTTAATTTGTTGACATGTTACACCGTAGACCACTGATGAAGGCGTCCCTGGTAGCGGCGTCACGATATTCTTCGGCGGGGACGGGTATGAATCTGTAATCTTTCGATGATAATTTCAGTTTCTGAAGATATTCGTTGTGATGTGGGCCAGTCTCTTGCTCGCACGTAGCTAGCAGGTGATGGGGAGGGTTTCGTTTTTAGGTTTATAAGTCGCTTCGAGGGTTGCTATAGCTGCTTTAAAAGTGGGTCTTTCGGCAATATATTCCTACATGAAAGGAGGTATGTAGTTATTGTCCAGTTTGGTAGGTGAAAGTGCGCTCATCGCAGCAAGGAAGGAAAACGTTCCATATTAGTGCGATTATTGCTTTGAGGCTGTTTGGGAACTTGAATCAGCATCAAATCTATCAGATCGTAAGAATCATTCTATTTCGTTGAAACTGTAAGACGAACAGTTTGTAGTGATTGAACAAACAACAGTTCACCCCGCCAAAGATTGAAAAATTGCGCGACCCATAAGAAGGGTTTTATTTGTCTAAATTGGACTGACAGTTCAAAAGAGAATGGGGGAACAGTTAATACGAGTCATAGAACGGAGTAATACAGAAAGAGATCGACAACACAATATAGTTCATTACACCGCTATAACCTTATTGGTCAACTTTTCATCTCCTTTCAGCTTCGTGATCATCACGACGACGACCAATAGTTCTACTCCGGAGTATAAAAGCAACCCTCAGTTCGGCTGACAGCTGTTTCCTTTGGTTGCTTATTGGTGTTTGGAGCACCTGAACAATGCGCTTCTAAAGGTAGTATGCTGTGAGACGTCATATATAGTTGGCATCTACGGCAGACTGTCAACGTCCTTCAGTATCCCTATTGAAGTACGACGAAGAGGTATCCTTCGACCTTCCGCAACGTTGCAATCTAGGCTGTCTTAAATACAATTTTGGATGGTCTCATTATTGGTGATGTGCAACTTCTCGGGAACAGAATCGTCGACTTAGACTATCAGTGATACCGCCCCGCTTGATGACACTGTTCGAGCAGTCCAAGATGCGTTGTACAGGTATTATGGCATGCGCAGCCTACGCTCAAAATGTTTTTATCACGACTGATAAGAACTTGTGTCTGCACACACTCTGCATGTCAACATTCTGTGTATGAAGTGAAAGGTTTTGTCCACTTCAGATGTATCACAACTGATAGCGATGATGACAAGATCTTCTTACATGCAGCTACAACCCGGTTGCCACTTGCTAACTTGATGCGACTCTTGGGCCGGCGAAACATCCTCTGGGTGTGCACTGCGACGATACGCGGTTGTAAATCCTGACCGTCCCACTTTGATGGTATTCGTAGGTCTATTTTCCTACAGTAATCGCCTGTCGAGCATTGCTCGTGTGTAGTGGCTGCACCGTGCGACTGATTCTGAGAGTAGGCGATGTGTGCTAGTAAGGGATAGTTGTCATTTACGTAGTTGTTTCATTTCCTCGCATAAGCCTTCCCCGGGGCGCGCAACTCTCTCCGATGCTTACCGTACTGCGCTTTGTTTAGTTTCTTTGGACGTGACGGGATTAAACAGCACGGTTCGCAGCTATAACCTTCGAGTAAGGTTTTGAAGGAATTGGCAACAGATTTGGCTCGTCTTGAGGTGGTACTCGACAGATGGTTGCATAATTCTGGGTTCACATCTGGTATTCACGATTGACCTTACAGTAGGTAACCATAACTTTGTTTACTGTTATTTAGATCGATCCTATCTGTAGGCAGGTGGCTCGACAACATTTACTTATACACCTGTTAGTTTCAGATTTTATGCTATCTCGATTCAGTCCAGTTTCCCATATGCTTACGAGGCTTTGTTGACTATTCTAATGTGTCTCCATAGCTGTCCTGCAGGGATCGCGCTCGGGACATCTTTCTTCGTGAAAAGGAAAGCAGAAGTGGAATAAAACTTGATTACGCCCGTGAACTGGACCGGCTTGCGGAAAGCACCATTGATCTCAAGCCTGTTTATTTGTTTACCAAGCTCAGTCAACTTCCGGATTCAGAACGGGCGTACTTTTTGTCTAATCAGTCTACTGCCGTTGAATCAGAACGTGTTAGCATCTACGTGAGTTTTGTTGGCATAATTTTTATCAGTCATTTTTCATCAATAATCATTTTTCTGTTGGGCAGTCAAATTTTACTGTTTCATTGAACATACGCCGATAAGACTGTCGGATTACTAACATCTACCCATTAGCATAAGCACTTGACTTTTCACTGAAATATTTGTTAATTGTCACCGCAGCACCGTATTCTTAGCCGACTTGCGCACAAGTTCAATTTTATTATGCACTGATGTGGATCGTTCGAGCACCTAACATCGTTTTCATTATTCTTCCGGGGACTGCTAGTTCGTACATTGCTGACTACGGCGGGTTCGGGCTCCGTCTTCTTTTGTCTCTCATCTCCAGGTTCAAGCAACATGACACTTCAATTTTCTTTCAGATTTCTTGTGATTTAAAATTTGACGTTCCGTTTATCTCACAGTACGCGGTTGCAAAATGTTTTCTGGCCACATATGAACGTCATTCATTCGGAAGGTCGATTGTCTCCTGTGGTATCATATATTGACGTCAATTTTTCGAGTACTTTTCCCCACATTAATCTCCTAACGTCCGTCCATGGCTTAATTCAGATCGTGCTTAAAACATGGCCGGGCCAATAAGGATTGTAGGAGATCGGAATCAGCACTCGAAGACTACTCAGTCAGTCAGTTTGACAGAAAAAAACTACGTCGCTGTTCCTTATCAATGCTTTTGACCTTGTCCCATTGCGCACGCAAGGCTATTAAAACTGGTGATCAAAAACGGCTTCGGGAAACCACTTTTCTAAACGGTTTAAAGTTAACAATAGATGACAGGTTAACTTATGGATCTTTATCGAATGTATTTTACAAGAATGCTTCTCACGGCGCCGGCACAAAACCCTTATTTCATTAGAGCTGGCGACCAATGCGTTATCTGACAGGCTTGTAAGTTCCATTTTACATTAATTCATCCAATAACTTGCTGTGATGTCGGCTACTGTCCCTACTCTTATTATTCGCTATCTTATCACCGCAAGCTTATCTGTGTTCTTGGCTCAAGTTATTCTTCACTTGGCGGTTTGTTTTTACAATTTTTGATTCCGGCTTGTAGTAGAGACAGTTCACTTGCTGTCCATTACGGAGATCATTGTCGTGACGACGTTGAACACGTAAGCGATGTACGAATGACGACAATCCTTACCGCCGATTGTTTGACAATCGTCAGGACAGACTTGGTTGTTTTGGTCGCGCGTTATAGTTGGCAACTAGTCTGTCCTATCGTTGTCATTCTCAGAGTCTGTACTTGGAGATTTTAAGAAAGCTGGTGGCTATCCAACCTGCTACTTAAGTGCCACAGTCGTTTGTTTAGGTCATCTGTAAGTATCCGTAGCCAGTTGAATAGTACAGGGAAGGTCTCGAAGAATTTGTCTTGTACTTCTTGGTTATTTGTTTGTGAGGTGTTGGCGTTTTTATGTTGAATAGTTGAGTTAGAAGTTGTCAGTTGTTATCGCATAACTGGTTTAAAGATTTAAACGATCTGGGTTGGTTGAACCTAAAACCCTCATATTTGAGCTCATACATTTAACGTCACAAACAATCGGTTTGCAAATGCGGGTTGGGCGGCGTCCGTAAGTTTCCTTGTGGCGTTCACTACCTCAATTCATAAGTACTTCTCTCACGGACCACTCAACCGCTAAATCCGAACAACCGGCTCCTGTAACCACGTAAACGAACGCGGTTGTTATGGCTGTCGACGCGATCATCTTATACTGATTTTCCTTTTCCGATCCTTCTGTTCTTATGCCCCAGGCTTGTCACTGCACACAATGAAGCTGGGCGTATCCCCGATTTGACTGTGCATGTTACTAAGCTTGTGGCTGGTAACGTTCATGTACCACTAACAGTATTTTATTCTGAAGGCACTGATTCGTTTTTACATTTTTTTCGTTGTCATGCTTTATAATCTATCTCAGGGCCTACACGGTCGAAGTAAGTCGTGGAATCCTCGCATCCTAAAGCAATGTTTTCCTGTCAAAGAAATGTACGCATGTGACCTACTCATTGGTGACGTCCTTGTTGCCGAGGCATGTGCCACCTATAAACTTCAAGCCCAGATGTGTGCCGCCAGACAAGTGGGTTGATAGTTCTTCGTTTTGATGTTGCTTGTTTACATTGCTTTGATTTTCATTTTTAATTGCAACCAACTTGCTTGCCCTGTGTTTGCGCTTTTCAGCCTTACAGGAGTTCAGAATGGGCGCTCTTATGCCTATTCACATCATGCAAGCGTCAGTCGGTGCAACCTTATTCAGAAGTCTGGGAGTATTTCAAAGTTATTTGTCTAGTAGATGCAACTTCATTAATTTGTGAACATCTGCCTGTGCCTCAAATAAACCGTTATTGGCAGTCATTTCCTTATGCTTTTCCATGTTGAATTAGAATGAGCGCCTCTCTACCAATGTATATATATATATATGTTAACTTGTTGAGAATCTCTGCAGCTCGGGTAATTTTATGATTAAATGTAAAAGACGGAAACCGAATTATGGGCATTTATGTTTCAAATCCACACTAAGACCCGTTGGCAACGGATCCTAGTGTGGGTTTGAAACGTCAATAAATACCCATCACTCGTTGTTCATCTTTTACACTTAATCATTGACATGTGCTTACAATCTCTATAATTGGCGTTCATTTTACTATTTAATGTTTTTATTGAATCTGGATTTTCCGTTGTCAGGCTTTCCGAATTTTGTCACAACCGTGTTTCCTAGTTGGTTCCAACCGTTTATGGGAGGGAGCTGAATATTTGGTTCTTTGTCTGAGCCCAAAAGCAGAGTTGGTCCCACAACTTCCGCCCTTCCTGAGCGATCCTTTTGAATCTTTGTCAAAGAAGGATCGGGCTGTTCGACCTGATCAACCGGAAGAAAATTTTGAAGTAGTGAATTCAAAGCCTGTTGACGACCTATGGTTGTTTATTGCCCGACTGCCGAAAATCGCTCTTGATGAAGATGTAAGTTCCTCATTTGTTAAACTAATTTAAAGGTGATGCTTTTTTCAGCGAATGTTTACAGTATTCTCACCTCCAGTAAGGAACGCCCTTGAGATGACACCATGTAGTCCATGTAAAGAGGTGGTTCTTATCGGTGGGTTTCTGACTTAGTATAAATCAGTAAACAAACCTGTGGCTATTGAGAAACTAAGTGTAAGTGAGGAGCCCGATAAATTTTCTGTAATCAGTTGACGTTTGAATCACGAAGCTAAAGTGCAAACGGAACTCGTCATTATTGCCAAGTGCAGCAGTACGTTCGTGCTGATGCATAATTGTTACACCATCATGAGGAAAACAGAGTAGGCCTTAGACAAAAAATGAAAAAACGAATCAAACGTATTTATGAATATGGAAGTGAATAACATCCGTAATAGTGCTTTTTAGAAAATTTTTAGTCATCACTTTCACTCAATATATGAGTTTACACTTGTGGCTAACGATACATTGTTTTCCACTGTTGAACTGCCTAGGACGATTATTCAAGAACCAACCTTGGTCGTTTGACTGGTCGCCTTTAGCTGTTGGCTGACAGGAAATACCGTCATAACAGCTGAAGGAAGGCACTCACAATTGAGTAAATGTGTGTTCCGTATCAGAGAGAACATTCTAGCGTAAACGCAGGTGCATGCTTATCAATGCTCTGCACACTTCTGATCACCAATTTAAAACACTCGTCAGAAATTCAAACAAACCCAGGTAATTGGGACGGAAAAATCAATCGACAATAGTCAAAGCCACATAATATCATCCCCCTTTGAAATCATGGTTTCAGTTCACGTACTGCCCAAGTGGCCTTGTTTGTTTAGTCGGATGATGCAATAGATCACCTCGTTCGCGAACATCATCGTACCCTACTACAGGCTCCATCTCGGCTATCCTTTCGTGGTATAAAGTTACCGCCAGTTCACAGATCCGACGTTTCAAAAAATGTTTATCTATGGTTCACGTACTTGGATGCTTGTCGTCAACAGTGAGTTTGGACTCTTCCTTCTATGCAATCGAGATTTCTTTGTTTCGATAAAGTCACCAGTTTTCACTAGGGCGGCATTTCCTGTTGGAACTGTGACACTGTATTCGTCGTTATCTACTATTCAGCGTCGCTGGTGACTAATATAGCACAAATCGAAAGGAGCATCTCGTACTGAATTTAATGGCAGTTCTCTGTCAGGAAGATCGAAAACCGAATGCAGCAATCTGAGACGTGTATATTTTGTTCATGGAATGTATACACAAAGAAACTAGTGCTGTACGACTGGAAGTGGATGCAGATATGTCCTCCGTGTATACTTGTGCCTACAGTTGTTTATTTTCACTTACCTTGAAATGAGTGCCTGATAGTGAACAATGTTCCAAACAGAGTGTTTCACAGTTTCAGGTGTTGCCCTGGAAAGCCACCCACCATGTAGCGTCGCGGTATTGTTTTACATGCTGGAGACTTGAACGCTGAAGTAGGTAAGCTGAGCTTCGATGGGCGTGTCTTAAGTAGCTCGCACTTCCATGGTACTCGTTGAAAAGACATCGATAAACGTTTGTTGTAGCTCTATGCTGATAACAGTCTGTTTCTGGTAAGTACTTATTTTCGACGTTGGAGACGTCAATGCACCACCTGATGACTTTCGTCGCCGAATCACACTTGGACACAGACTGATTATATGGTCGTCAGCTTTCGGTGGTGTGGCTGTTTCCAAGACTAAGTCAATCTGGAGCACTTGCGGGGGTTCCGATCCTGCACTGTTATATGCCGAGTTTACCTTGTGCTTTGATGTGGGGCCACTTAATCGTCAACTGCAAATTGACTTATTTGAAATAGAAAAACACAAGCGGCCTACGCTTAGCCATCGGACGCACAACGGGCACATATACGATGTACAATGCATAAGTGTGGTACTGCTTCGTTTGTTACCGCTACTTATCCAGCTACCAACCACTGGCCCTCCGTGTAATCACTGAAATTTCTTGACGTTCGCCGGATCCTCCATCCAGCGACGAGTGCAATTCGGCTCGCAAGGCTACTCGCTTAGAACTCCGGAATCACCTACGGGAAGATCAGCTGGTCCGGTGGACACAACACGCTATCGAATTGAAACGAGACACTGTTACGGGGAACTCTCAACAGTTTTTCTATCTCATCTGAGCAACTGGTAGCAATAAGCAAGGTGTGAGCGAGGTAATCTGCGGAGCTGTTGGCGAGCCTGTTCATAACCCTCGGCGACGCTCAGGACGCTAAGCGTTCAATTGGCTTCCCGCGCCGCTGACTACGCCTTCGGGCTCTACCTGAGCTCATTAGTCTGTTGACTCTTCTCCGAACTGGAGAACGGAAGTCCCACTTGAAATCGATTTCCTGGAACACCACAATGCGCTTAGTCTAGACGAATTCCTTCCTATCTCTCCATATCTGGAGGCCTAACTTTATTCAATCAGTTGACGGCTCTGCTCTAGAAACCCTAAATCAGTTGAGTCGAATGGGGTTTGGATAACGTCCCTATTTTCAAAAGGGTCTCAAATACTTCGTACTTCAATCACGAAGACATTAGTTTGATTACTGTTATGTCGACGTTGCTTGAAGCCATTGCATTTCGCAGACCAAACGAAATGCGCGAAGAATAGATCCATGAAGAGCAGACTGGGATGGCTCTGACTGTGATTGTACTGATCACATCCCTAAGCTCCACCAGATGGTTGATCTGCGTCATTCATACAGAAGGCCGACAGTTGTTTCTTTTGACATCAGATGGCCTTTAACCCACTTGACAGGGCTGCACCATGGGACTGTCTATCTAGAAAGGGTGTGTCCAAGAAGTATATGGGTATCTTGAAAACACCTCGCCGTCAGCCCTTGAAAAGGGTCCGAGCTTTTGGTCGCGCATCATTGACCCTTTGCGTTTCAAATTGAGTGCAACAAGGTCGTCCAGCCTTCCCTTTCCTGTTCAAAGTTGCGGTTGACAAGATCTTACAGTGCGCCATGACGGACTGCGAATATGACAGTGTGGAGACGCTCACGGGAACCTGGCTCCAAGATACAAAGCATACAGACGGTAATGTTTTAATACATGAGGGGTCACAGGGAGCGGAAAATATTTTGGACAAACAAGTGACTTCAGTTCGTCAATTCGGCATGACTGTCACTCCTTCCAATTGTGAGATGCCGTTGCAAGATTGAAGGGACTCTGCGCTCGTTTTTATTCTTGGGTTGAATCATTGGAGGCAGTCCAGAAGTTCGCGTACCTTTAGAGCTGTGACAGCACCAGTGGAATATCTGGTAGGACCTCAAGTTGTGTAGCAAAGGTTCTGCTGGCGCTGACGAAATTCATCGACGTGTCTCCGGATCGAATAAACTCTGTCGACCGTTAAGCGTACTAATCTCATCTAACAGGTTTCGTTGGCTTGGCCACATTTTACGAGTGCCGATTCCCCGCGTACTATATTATACCTTGTTCTCAGATGTTGGGTTACGCTGATAGGGGCAGTGTGCTAACTGGCGTATGACATGGAGTTCGGTGTATGAAGGCACTAGAACTGAATCTTGTTTCAGCGGTGCGCTTCCAGCTTGCTGGCCGGGGTCCAAGAGGTAATGTATATCACTGAATAGGGACGCTGTCTTATGTGGCGAGGAACGGAAATCACTGGCGTTCGCGCCGCGAGTTTGTGTGTACATTGTTGTGATTTTCTTTATATCTATGTTTACCCCCCTCCATTTTACGCATTATTATTTTTTCATTTCATACTGTGGCACGTTTGCCATTCCATGTCTACGTGTTTATATATATATATATATATATATATATATATATATATATCAGGGCAAAATGTT
>JTDE01002115.1:76915-95682 GCA_014338405.1 Paragonimus skrjabini miyazakii | reverse complement strand
ATATATATATATATATATATATATATATATATATATATATCAGCGAAAAATGTTTGGTACGAAAGATGCCGATTTTTAATGGGGAGTATCTTTTTTAGGATGCATTATCATATACAGTTTAGGCGAATGTGACTGGGTTACCGTCGACTTCGGTAGCTTATCCCCCCGATATCCTGTTCAGCGGTAGATTGTCGGTATACTCGTTGTTGAATCATTTACAACTTGCCAGTGACACTACCAAGCGACAGTTTTAAATCCGAGCTGTTCTCCGTCAAGTTCTCTCTTCATGATATACTGCTGCTTCCACTCTGTTCCGGGCCGCTTGACAGTCCACGGTGGTATGCGGTGAGTCAACATTCGAAAACAAATAATTTGCACGGGATTTATTTTCACCCTTCAGCACACTTATCGGCTGTTCACGTATATGTTGAGTTACTGCGGTCTCTAGTCGTTGACGTGGCACTGGATATTCACGTCCTTAATACTCAACTGAAAGGAGTTATTTGAATCGCATTGGGATCAATTTATTCTTCCTTTCGATAGCTATTTGTATTGTGGTTGATCTGGAGATGCGATAAAACCTGACTTGTTGGCCCTGTTCTGATTCCGGGTAACTGCTGTTTATTGAAACTGGGTTTTAGTTGTCAGCTCCAAAATCTATGTTCCAGCGCGTTACTAATTTGAAATTCACTATGTGCGCCAGTCGGTGTTGATGCGTTGTTTCAATCGATTGATCTGAGCACCAAACTGTCCTCTTAGAAGCCACCTGTACCTTGTTTGAATGTCATAAATCGTCTTTTAAAATGCTGTGATTCACATTTGTTGAAGGAATGGCTATCTTCCTAGTCGTTAGAGGGAGTCGTTACTTTGTACACATATTGTATTTACAGGCTTGCATTGATCGCATTTTGGCTCGGTCAGCAGAATTCAGCCAGATGACCATCAGCTTTGAAGTGGAGGTCAATATGGAGAATGGTCTTTTTGTATGTCATGCCTTGTTGGATAATTGGCGCTATCCTCCGGTCAGCTCATCTTCCCTGTCAGAAGCTCAGCGTATAGCTGCGAAAGAACTCATTACATCCTTACGAAAAACGCAGCCTATTGTGGGCATCCATGAAGACTGCGCCGGTAAGTTAATAAAATGTTCCATCGTTACAATCCACTAAGAACAAAATAAGACTTGTATTTTGCTATCCAGTTGGTTAGCTTTCTGTGTCGGAAAAATGTCTCACTGGAACGACGTAGATGACTCTCCAGGGTTTCAATGTATGTGTGCTCGATCTTGTCAGAGACGTTCATATTTGGTGGCAGCTATAACAGTTCGGATAAACTGTCCAGCTAGTGCACTTAGAGAGAAAAAACTAAACTCATGTTCCGCTCATGTTGTCGATCATCAGTAGCGTGCACCTCTGTACCGCTCAACGGTAGATTTTCCATCCCAGTGCATGTGCGCTAATCGTGTTTCTTTTCACCACGTTGACTTCAGGTCAGGTGCGGCTGAATTATCACATCTGTATTTTCAGCCTTCTTTTGTGAGGTTCGGCCGCGTTCCTGGGTCATTTGGAGACGAGACGATGGTTGTCCAATCAATTCCAATCGATAACTCAGCACTAGGGGCTTCGCAGTGAATTTAACATTTTTGGCTTTGTCATATCTGCTGGTCATTATTTTCCATTACCGAGTAGCGTTTTAGGATTGTGATTCTCACTAGTTGCTCATTCATTTGCAGCTCCTATGTTTGGTTTCTTTCCCCCCGGTCCATTTAAAAGGAACTGCCAGAGTCGGTTTCGTTTGCTCGCAACTTAATTGTTTGTGTTCTAAATGCAGATACCTCAGTGTTAGTTTTTCGAACTTGGACGAAGGTTTTATGCATTGGGTTCCAGTTATCACTCCTTTTTTATCCTTGACCTGTGATTGTTCTTCTGGTTATGGCACGCATTAACTACAACAGATGCGTATATGTGAATACCGAAGGATTGCTTGTGTTCATTCTCGAGCGTTTGTATTCCACTTGCGGATTCGTGTTTGATTGAACTACCCACCAGCTATAGCGCGAGTGTTTCTGCTGACTGAATGCTGACTGAACAAGAGCAATTGATAACCTGTAGAGTAAACTAATCTTGAGTTTTAGTGGTGTTTCTCATCTGCATAGATTGATGAATAGGATCGTTGTCAGCTTCGTGTAGTTGTCACCAGCAGTCATGCACATTTTTATAAGTGGTCGAAGAAAGCATCAAAGACAGCAATACATCAGTGGTTCGTGTTGATACTTAGCGGCCATACAACCCTGAAGAAGAGAACAAGTCATACCCAAGAGTAAAAAGGAGATAGGAGGAGACCAAGCTGTTAAACAGTTATATCTATACTCAAACATTCAACATCAAGGTGCCTATGCTTCGCAAACAAAAAACCGAACTATAAGTGAAAATATGGCATAATCAACAAGAAATTCCCTTTGTGGCTTCACATTAAGCTTCATAAAGGTGCACCTCTGTCGCCAGATGTCTCCGGTTAGCTAGTGCCGTTGGAGCCTAGGAGATGCGGGCATCTTTCATTCCCCGTATCTCTGCCGGTGTTGATGTAACAAGCCAGTCCATACTTTCATTATCCAACGTTTAATCTACATAATTGCAGCTGTCTTACGGAAGCGCTGTACACTTTTATGTCTGAAACATCGGTTCTCATTTTATCATGACGATTAGGTCGTTGATTATGCCTATATTTATTTTCCCTATGATAGCTTCAAATTTTTGCGTGTATTTTTCAGTTGTGTTGTAATCTCAACAGTCCATTTGGAAGGCAGATAATATGGTTGTAACTGAAGGATTCATTGTGCACGAGTCTGAGGGCAAACTAAGTGTCAGTTGAAAACTGCAACAGGCAGCTAATGATGCTAAAGATTACAAGAGGTCAGAAAGCGTCGCACAACAAGTACATTGACAAAACCTCTTATCAGTGTTATATTGTACGCAATTTGGGATTTTTTATTTTTATATTTATACTTTAGATTTACTGTAGCTTAGATCACATCAGCGTTTACGGAAATGTTCTCGTCACTGATTTCGGTTTGCGACCATATACTTTTGTATTTCTAACAAGTAAAAGCAGTGGCTTCCTAGCATCAAGGAAGCCGTTGATAAGCCGTGTTTTATTTTCATTACTGGTAATGTTAACATTTCTGAAGGTTAGCAATAAATTATCAAAGCACTGATATTCTTGAAAGTCGTCTTGCAGCTTTTTCTGGGTAGTTTTTGGGCCTGTTTGGTGGATGAGGTGAATGCCACCATGGATACAGGTTCTATAGCGGGTAGTTTCGTTTGTGAGTAGTACCCTACTCACAAGTGACTTCAGGAACAAAATGACAAGTCTCAACGCCAGGAAGACGACGGATCAGAAGCGACTATCGGAATAGTGTGTACGCACTATGGGAGAAGTGCCACCAGGACGAATGACGACGTACTACTACTCAATGTGTGAATGCACGTCAGCCGTGCAAATGAGTGTACGTGTTTGTGGTCCCATGTTTAACATAACCTGTACGGGAGTTCGTGCAATAAACGAATTTGCTGGCCAAGCATCATTTGCGGTCACAACAAGGTGAACAACTAGTGTAGTAAAGATGAGCGATCGTAATGTACTACTCACACCACGGCTATTCAGTAGTAGGACCAGGGCATATATTTTGACATCGAAAAATACAGGAAGAAACATCAGAGTACAGCATCTCCCAAAATGGTCCCTGATACGTAAAGGAACTGAGCAGTGGCGTGTGTGACAACGGAGACGATCTGGAACCAAGTACTGCGTGCAAATGAGTGGTTTTGTTTCAGGTCTTGTTTAAATGCTTAACCCGTGTGTTGGTTTGTCGAATAACCAACCCTTGTGCCATCCGCGTTCTTGGCTCACTGCACTAGTATTGTGTTCAAAAGGTAAGTTGGAGTTTGTGTTATATAAAGGTCGTCGCTACCTTAGTTTTTGATGTTCCAATTAACCGTTTGGTTGTATCACTTTTTGTGGTGAGTTACTTAGAGCATCAGACGCACCTGGTGCGTGCCGTTTTCCGCGAGCTTCGTTTGAGTAGTTTTTTTGACGTTAAAGTCATCCTGTTTCGGTATCGTGATAAGTGAATCTAGCATGCTGACAAACTTGCCTACCTCGCTGTGTTGACTTTTGTGTCTTTTCTGCATTTCTTAAAAATATCAGTCAATCTCACTGCGCCGTGCGCTTTTTGCACGGCCTGGATTAGGTTGTAAGTGACAGTTAAGCAATTAGTGTATGACGTAGATTCAATGCATAGAAACTAACGTCAAAGTCCACTTCTGTAGGGTGTTGTTGGCTGGGTTTCTGAGGACGATGCACACCTGTGGTTGGAGAAATCGCAGGAAGCGACACTAAATCCGAGTGATTACTGTTCTTTCTATAAAAAATCCTGTTCTTTCTCATCTTCAGTTTCTTGTTTCATTCTTCCTCATACATTTATTGTAGTTTGTTGGCTTAACAAATTATAGTTTAGCGAGCAAAACGTGTTATTATGAGTTTTGTTCTTTTTGCTGGCAGCGCACCTATCTGGCATATTTTCTCGTATTGAAACTTTCACTCACCTTTCTGTGCCCCAACATTCAGATGACCCTGAATCGTCATGGGGTGTGCCTGAGTGGATTTTGGTTGAAACACTTATGTGGGGCAAAGAGGAACGCGATCTTGCCGTCGAACTACGGCATCTTGAGGCTCATTGCGAAGTTCCGGTGCTGAAAGAATTGCCCGAAACAGGAGACCATGAACAACCAAGTAAGCGAATAGGGCTATTTTCTCTTCTAATTGTTGTGTTGTAGTTAGCAGTGCTGGTCACTTATAAAAAGTAGCCTTTCTCCATACAAGTTCTTCATTCTAGTCCTTGAAGTTTCCTCACTGACTTACGAATTTTTGGTAAACCATCTCCAACTCTCAGCAGCGGCCGCCTTCAATTTCTCTTACTTTCCCAAAAAGACTCCGCTTACGTTACGTTGCAATAGCACCGATAATCGTGATATTCCTTCGTAGTTGATTCTGGAATATACATGCATATACAGTGAGTTTATTTCACTCGCATATATTTATGCGTCACTGTAAGCCGGCCAAAAACGAATTGTTTCAACCAGGCTGACGCCTGATCTTAGTCAGGAGGTGTCCCACTAGTCACTATGCTGGTATTTTGAGTCTGAACGTCGCTGGGATCGTTGACTAAGGTTTTAAAATCAACCTAATTTTCATTCTTTCTAAGGGAGGCGTTAGTAACTTGTCCATTGGACTGGGGGTGCATTTGCGAGTGCATGTTTATCTTGGAGCCTTGCTAGACCATACCATTATTGCATTAAACTAGTGCTTATTTAACCAGTCAAATAAATTTGTGGTCGTCGGCCGGATAAGATCCAATCGGTGGTACCAACCTTTCAGGCGTTCGAAAACCATTTTTCACTATAATTGCTGTTTACGGTATGGGAAAAGGTACAGTTCTGCCTTCAAACGACGAGACTCAAGCTAGTAAACTTGAGTCAAAATTGAAAATTTTCATGGCTCACTGCTCAGCGTCTTGGTGTCAGCAGTGCTCAGTTTTTGAATGCTGCATAGCAGGACAAACATTGGTATTCCGCGGGTAAGCGTAACACAAAGTAGCTACATATTGCGCAACTAATGTTTAGAGATGTCAACAGAAAGGACTGTAGTTTAAGAATTCGCCGGTTTCATAAAATCTGTTGAAAAAAGTGGGTGCAACCATTTATCGCCATTCAGACGCTTTCGATTTGTCGCCCGCTGTAATTCGCGAAATAGTCTTAGATAATGTTGTTTGTTGAGTAGGGAAATAACAGACAATGTGGAATGTCTAGGTTTGCGAAAGCTGATGGATACTGTGATCAGCAAGTCGCTACTGGGGGCTCTATTAATGTATGTGAACAGCTCTGTGTTTGTCCTCTAACCTTATCTCTGCTCAATGTCAAATGTATGGGCGCTTCATCGCGAGCTGGCAGAAATCAGCAAGAGAAGTTATTGAACGCATTTGAAAATGGAGGACTTTTTAGTTATGGAATGTTAAATCCGAACAAGTTGTGGTGTTCCTCTGGACAAAGATTCGTTCCCACTTTGGCTATCTCCCTTGCGTAGCCTGTTTAAACGAACTACGGTACATATTTTGTCATCTCCAGGAAGCTTATGTGATTCTTATGGTCTCACGGTAACCGACTACTGTCATAACAGTAATGTTCATATAGTAGTAATTACGTGGGCATTAGGTCCAACCCCTAGACATTCATTTTCATTGTCATCATTGTCGTTTATCCGTGGGGCTTCAGGACTTCGGTTTAGAGTTTTCATTGTTGAATTCCTTAGGTTATTTCGTGGTTGCTGACATCGATTCGAATAAAGTAGGTTCTTGTCTTCATTCGGTTTTAACCAAGATTCCAAATTTACTTTGTTACTTTCCATTCTGTTGTAAGTGGTGTTAATTTCGAGACATTTTTATAGTGTAATTCGTAGTAAATTAATTGTGCGAATTGTCAACCTACTAGTGCACCGACTGTTACTTTGCAGATCGCAACGCTCGGATGGTTTTACCGTGTTGCATACAGTTCTCGAAACCCTTTTAAGATCAGCACTGCCAGATTTTAATCTAACATCCGCTTCTCCCTATATTTCTACACTTAGACGAAAACATTTGTAGATGCTTGTATTTGAACTCGACGGTGTATATAGATATGTGTGTTGCCATTTGAGTATCATACGAGAAGATTGTTGAGTTGACAAATTTCCCTCCCACAACAACTTGCTTTTTTGCTCAGTTCAGTTTCTTGTCTGTTTTCAGATTCAAACGGATCTGTGAATCGGTGGCATAGACATAGTTCCACCTATCATGATCCGTTCACTTCGCGTCGTCATTTAGACAATTACTTGCAAGCATATGCGGCCTCGGCATTGGTAACTCCGTTGCGTGTTCCCTCCTCAACTGTACCGGTTCATTTGTGGCCTTTGCTGCGTCAACTTGCTTCGAAGTGGGGTCTTTTGAGTCAGTCAGAATTCCACCCGACTAAAAGTGGGAAAACATCTGCACTACTCATTTGCAAGCGAGCCCCTCTGCCACGTTTGAAACGAACTCTTTATGAACGTTATTCGTACGGATGTTTCGTTTTGTTGGATAAAGGTAACCTCTCGAACGATGCTATCAAAAACTTACTTTCGGCGGATCCGTTAATATATGATACACAAGAAGCCGTACAAACCGCCTCATCTTCATCACCACAGTCGGTCAGTTGTTTTTTGCCGTCATCAGGCTCTCCGAGAACTTCATCCTTCTGTGAAGATGATCCCTATAGTGAAGAACCCGTAACACGTATGGCTCGCCATTTTATTGCCACCAGCTCGAAACCTGCTGTTAATGTGAAAACAGAGCCACAGATAGTTGAGTCTCGAACGGTACCCATGGAGGATTGTGTGCTCGTGGTTGCTGAACTCAATCAACCGTCCAATGCAATTGAAATTTTGGATGATTTGCCACGAACGCTCATACCCGGCATTGATTTCTGACATGTATGCAATCAATCCCCTGGTTGCTGCTTCGATTATTCTTCTTTCGCATCGAAAATATGTGATAGCGCCTTCTAGGTAGCGGTCCTCTTCACTCTTCGACACGCATTTTGTAATTAATTGGCATTTATTCTTCGCTCCTGATCATGTACATCCCGGTATTGTGGAATCTTTCCCGATCACAACTGTAATTATGTATACATTGTTCGATACACAGCTCACGATCCCGTCTTTGTTCTGATCAATTTGGTTTACTAATTGGTTGTTTTTTTAGGATATACTCTATTATATGTTGCTCTGTTTTTCTTTCATATTTCCTTCCCCCTACCACCTGGAACCGTCCGAATCTTCGTGCTTTCTCGGGACTGCCATCTTCGTTCGGTGTTGGCATCAATGTTGCCGTTTCTCGGCAGTGGTCAAAATTGGATACACGAATAGAAGTCGAAACACCCGATCATGGTTTTGTAAAAACCTAAAACTTAGATGGGAACGCTTGAAGTCAGCAGCTATTCCGGTTTCTGAATTTTGCGTTCGTCGTGCTTGCGCTTTTAAAGACATTCGTCCTGTTTCGTGTACAGTGTTTTTGTGCGTATAAGCTCACTACCACATTATTTTATTGGATCTCTTAGTTGTCCTGTTCGGATCAGTTTTATGCGTATTTATTTGACGCCGTTGAACAAGCAGAGTTTATTTGTTCTAATGAACCCTACGGATTTGCTTTACTTACGTGACCTAACCTTGCGATTGCTTCGGAAAGCTGACAAAATGCTGATCTCAAATGCATTAACTACTTTGTAAGTGGCCCACTGTCGCATACTTAAGCCTTTGGTTGGTTTTTGGTTACTACTTCACTCTCACTTTCTTTAATTTCCATCGGATAATTTTGAAGACGACCACGATCACTTGAATTGTTATCAGAATGTTTCCTGAAGACATTTTAATTTAGCTGGCTTTTAGCTAGATTCGATCACATTCCCGGATAAACGGTGCATTCTCCGGCGCGTTTTGGTTCCCAGTAGCGTTTGATTTTTATACAGGTTTGCTGATTGTCTGCGTCTAAATAACTATCAACGTTGGTATGTTCAAAGTGGCCCAATATCGGTTTACCTCGACACGTATGTTCCCCGTCTTTTGTAATCATAATATCAAATTTCGCCTAGTTATTTAAATACTGTCTACGGCCTTCTTGGGGTCTTATGCACGATTAACGGTTGTCTTCATTTGGTGTCCATCAACTTCCTGGAAATACTTGCCGATGGTTGCTCGGTGTCAACTTTTATGCAGGTGATAATTTGACAACGTCCCTCGATGTGCCGTATTATCAATTGTGGACTTTTGCTTTTATTATTGGCAATAACTGTTCTAGTGGAATGATGACCCCTCATTGCGCCTTATGTAATACGGTTCTATTATACAAATACATTTGCCACTTCTTTTCAGTTTTTGTTTTGTCTGTTCCGTGTTGTCTATGTCTCGTTAATTGCTGGTGCTGCGTCTAGTATTGTCAGGTGAACAAATGGGTATTTATTATCTGGTTTCACCAGTCAGTCGACAATACAATAATAGTTTATCAAGAACCTCCCAGTTTGACCACTGCTGGTCTCGTGGAATTGAATGTTTTCGGACCGTGCACCAGTTGCCTTTCTCCTTTGTGCGAGATATCACTAAGATTTTGCCACCATACCTTGTAATTTAGGGTGTTATTTTGACTTGGTAATAGGACCTGTGCATTGCCTCTATCTAGTCGGTTGTAGTGAATGCGATCGGTCCTACGAAGCACAACCATCTCAAACTGCCAATGGTGGAGCTGCCGTCAACCACAATTAGAATTGTACACAGGTTTGTTTAGGCATTAGGAGACTGTCCTATCAGCATACTGCAGAACTATTTCACTAGTTACAGCATGGTTTTCCGAATGAGGAGGGCGATCATGAAAGGTATCCTCCAGGAAAGCTCTCTGATTCCCCAACAGTCGATCGTATGCAACGACGTCCCCCTTCCGATCAAAATGCTTCTGTTATCGTTTACAAATCTGATGAAGCTTAATATAAGTGCACTGTGTGCATCATCATAGACAACAATACATCAGTGGTTCCCACTGGTGCTTAATTGCCACACAACGGTGCAGAAAAAAGCAAAAGCTGTACAGGAAGAGTGGAAAGAAAAGAAGGCAAACGAAAGGGACCTAATTATTAAAAGTAGTTGCGTCTATATTCAATCATAAAACACCAAAGTGATTACACCTTACAAACGAACAGTGGAGCTAAAGGTGAAGGTGAGGTTTCATTAACAAGATAGTGTCCTTATGGCTTTCACTGACCCTCATCAGTAATTGTATTTGCTTCACAGATAATTTGGCCAAACAACAAACTCCACTGAGACCGGCCAGCCGCCATCTCGCCTGACGTCTTCAGCCACCTACTCTCTGAATCGCGAGGGTCCCAGCCTGGGAAACGAATCCGATTTACATTGACTATCTCCTTGGTGTACGATTTCATTTTTTTGCGCCAGATCATCTGTCCACCTTACGCCAATCGGTAATGTGTGCTGGATGTGACAGACGACTAGCTGACACTCAACGCAGCTGTATGAGCTTGTGAAAATACAATGATTGATTGAGAGAACTCTCCTGGGAGTCACAATCCAGTACCCGATCCCCACCCTCTTTGCTGTTTATTCATACCACCATACGCGAGCGATCAAACGCAGACATTGGTGTTCCTACACCTGAAGATTGTTCATTTCTGCCCTGAGCCCTCAGTTGCCTCAACTATGCAACCTTTAGGCCTCATAGAAAAGGTACTTTGACGCCAAATGTGTCCTGGGTTAGCGAACACCGCTCTAGCATTAGAGATGTGCGCTTCTATCTTATTCCTTACACCTTCGCCACCATTGGTGCAGCTTTCCGAATACATCAATCGGGTACCAATCCTCATGACTTCATTATCCAACAATAAATATTCGTAACCACAGCAATCTTCCAGAATCACCATACTTTGAAGCTGCAAAGCGAATTTCTTGGAACCTGGCAGAAGGCGAAGTAGCGTCCACTATTTGTGGTGTTGCACGAAAATGGTCAAACAGCAACACCTTGTCGTCAGCACAATCAAGATTAGTCAGTCTTCCACCAGGCACCAGGTCGACGCCAAAATCTTGTGTCGCAGACAGTCCTCCATCATTTCTTCTACGACAATTTAAAAAAGAAGTTAGTGTGGACGGCCTTAACGTGCGCCGCTGCTGGTGCTGAATTTGTTGGGTGATTCGCATCAAACCCTAACCTTGAATGAAGTATGGGAATGGTGCACCGATAGTATACTCACATACTTGCTCGGTGCACCTCTTCGGTTAAGTGACTACAAAAATGTAGATCGCTCCAGTGAATCAAACGCACCCTTATAGAAATACGGCGATTGTTGGCCAGCTCCAGAATCGTCAACTTCCCTGTTTTGAAGTGCGAACGTTGAGAGCGTCTATATTAACTTACATTCTAGTTCTTAACAATGGACGGAGACCTGAATTCTGGTGGTAAGATATTGGATTTACATTGATAGAGTTTCTATGATAAGCTATATTTGTCGTGGGACTTGATGAGTAATCTCTAGAAATGGTGGTCTGGAGGGGTGTAAGAGTTAATTTTGATAGGACATTGTGGGAAGGGTCAGCAATGGTACGTTGCCGTCTATCCGCCTTGCTGTATGGAGCAGATAGGGCGATCCAGTTTACATTGCGAGACGGCCGATGCATTATGAAATTATTGATGTGAGTATTCGTAGTATTCATTGTTGTACTGCGTCCAGCAATGGTCAGAATCAGACAGCATTGTCTTAATTGTTGTAGCCTTAGGTGAATCAAACCTTCCACTGCTAAGTGATTCAATCTTTTAAGTCACTGACCTCGAGGGTGGTCTCTAAGAAAACCCTATTTCATGCTGCCTCGTAGGTCGTTTATGAGTGGGAAGCTTGGTTTGGAGTCCCTTCAGTCAATTCTCCTCTGCGGCGTAAGCTTACGCTGGATGTACTCGGTATTAATGAAAGTGTTAGATACTTGTGTTAAATTGCAAATCAGTGGTCGGTGACCAGTGTTTCCGCCATTCAAAGTGTTGTTCGAATGTTCCCAAACTGGTTGAGATTTGCATATTAGTTGTCGCTCAGTCCATTCGTATGAGTCGGCGTTTTTGTTCAAGTTGCGATACAGCTAGTCATCAATCATCTTTGTTTAAAGCACTGCTGGATGCGGGTTATGTTGCGATTTACTTATAGGCTTTCTGATACTTCTTGAGAAACAACTGCAGCTTAGCGTGAATGTTTGCGGGGCGTCTAATATCGATGATCTGCAGTTGTTTTGTAGCTGTGGATGCGAAACTAAATGAGGAATGGGACCAAAGAATTCCAATGAATGAGTCGTCATACTGATGCCTCTCGTTTATGATATTCTTAGACTATTTTGTTCAACTGGCGAAGCGGATGTGTTGTCTGAATATAATATTATATATATATATAATATAACGATAGAAGGAGGACAGTTTGATTCTCAAAATGGCGGAATGGTTACATCATCCTTTAATATTCATCTTTAAACAAGCCTCTTCGTTCAACTGGGCAGTGAAAACGAGGGAAGTTTTAGATAAACATGCTTTCATAAGTTAGATGTACGGAAAACCTAAAATAGGGCATCGTTAGATTCACAATTTCCTGATTACCACCAATCAATACTCAGCTTTTTGAAGACGTATTACGCTTACTATTTGTTAGTTCAGCGGAAATATCTGATGAGCCATATTTTCACAACTTGTCCGCCTGGCTGTGGCGAATTTTTTTTCATTACCTGGGACAAACACTGAATCAGTAAAAATCTAGTCGTAAAGTCGTTGACATTTATGCGGACAGGAAAGCGCAAGCGGTGGTGACGTCAACTGCTCGAAGGTCGCCCGGGACACCGCTTACGGTATTTCATTTATTTTACTACTGAACAGCTGGCATAGTTTCTATAATGGATTTAGTTGACTGCCTTAAGGAGTTTAAAAGGACAAAACAGTCTTAGGAATATTTGGTGAAAGAAGACGCTTATCGTGAGCCCTGTTGATCGGAATTTTTGGTCAGATCTGGCACTTGCTGTTTTGGCCTCGGAAGGTCAGGAGCTACCGGAAGAAACTGACCTGTTTGTCATACTTCAAACGCTTGTTATACATTGGCTATTGTTCCGTTGGTCTCATTTTTACCTAGTGTACAAGTTATGCACGATCAACTGTCATCTAAACTGTGGTCGAACTGTTGAAAGCTATGAAGTGGAACGTACGCTCATAGATTGGCATAGCTTTCACACGGCGTGTTTTGTACGTGAATTTTGTCATTTCCATGCTGCTGCCATGAACTATTGACACCTGAAAGGATCGAAGGCTGGAAAAACTGAACACCAAATACCAGAATTTGTCTAGTTTTGCAGGTTTATGGTTGGAACCCCCTTGTTACCTTTACGTATACTCAGACTCCCAAGGGCAACAAATGTTCGTGGTGAAAACCACGGACTTGTGTAAACGCCATCCAGGCTTCAGTTGTTCGAGTTTGATCCTTGACTCAGCGCTGGCGCAAAACTCATGATAGGTGAAACGCTTCTCTGATACCTCATCCTCTACGGAGAGAGTAGGCAAGGATCTTGAACTGATAAATTGAAATATGGTTTTGCCATAAACGGGAGATTAGAACAATGTCTGTTTCAGAGCAACTTGTAAACAACCGGTAATTTGGTTTATCGGTGACGTTTCAATTCTGACGGAAGCCTCTTCAGATCAAATGAAACAGTTACAAATTTGATGGTATTCGAGAAGTGAAATGTCACCCGTAAATTAATTCACCGATTATTCACAAGTTCTGAAATTATGAATCGTCGATCGGTCTCAGACGTATTTCAGTAGGTGATGAGGCCCCTACGTGGTGTGATGATACGACCTGTCGGGCTAAACTGGGCGTACTGTTCACATCGGCACTGTCGCTCGCGCTAGACAAACTGGTAGGAATCTTGTAAACGACATTCTTCTTTGGATATCCGTGGTGATTGAATCCTTTTACTTGGGAATAGCAGACAGCCTTTCTCCTTGCACCATGGCCGTCGAGCCGGTGCATTTGTGATCGTATGTGAAAAAGTTGGTTCATTTATCACCAGTCAACCGCGCTGGCTTGACAGGTAAGTTGAACGTTTTCAGGAACAGTTCGACTGTCATCAACCGGACCATCTAGACGGCGGGACCCCTTTCCAGGTGGCCCTAGAGCTCAGCTTACTGAATCGTAACCCGGCTTCTGAACCAGATCTCTCTCCCTCGTTTTTCTTGTATAGTGAAAGGAGGTTAATGTCAGAAGTGACAACTTTAAGACAGTTTGGGGGACTGAAGAGATACCTGGGGATCGGTGCTTACTAGTACTGATCCCCGTTTTGAAAAAAGGATTTGAGTTCTATGTGGCAATCACAGAGGCATCAGTTACGTCCAAGTTGTTCACTGATCTCATTTTACATCGGCTCACTAAGCCCAGATGAGGTCAGATACGCGAAGAACAAGCAGGGTTCCGATCCGGTCGGGGGTGCGTTGATCAGATTTTTACCTTGCGACGAATCTTGGAAAATCGGCACTGTTACAGACAGCCGACAGTCGTCTTTTTGAACCTGAAGGCAGTTTTCGAATCAGTTGCCAGTAACGTTCTCTGGAGCTGTCTCCTTTGTAGGAGAGTACGAGGGAAATACGTGCATCTATTGAGATGACTGTATACTCAATCTGCAAGCAGGGTGAGAATTTATGGACAACTATTTCGGGCGTTCACCACTTCTAGTAGTGTTCGTCAGGGGTGTCCGATTTCCCCCTTCCTGTTCAATTTTGTCATGGACGACATTCTGGAGGATGCGCTTCGGGAATGCAGTGGGCTTGGTGTTGAGCTTCGTCCTGGCGCTAGGTTGACCGATCTGGGGTATACGGACGACACTGTCTTACTTAGCCCCTCTGCCGAAAACATGCAGACCATACTGCACAGGTTGAGCGACGGTGCTGGTTTGTATGGAATGTGCTTTGCACCTCCAAATTGCAAAGTGTTGCTTCAAGGCCGGGGCATTCCCACTCCTACTTTTTTCATTGCAGGTAATCCGCTGAATACTGTGGATAGTTCCACATACTTGGGTAGCACTATCTCGTCAGCCTGTAATGTTGCTGATGAGATATCAACGAGGATAGCAAAAGCACGAGTCGTCTTTGCTAAACTGCATCATCTGTGGCGTCGAAAGACGTTCGGTTGTCGCTGAAAGGAAGAGTATATAATGTCTGTGTGTTCCACTTTACTGTATGGTTCGGAAACGTGACCTGTTCGTAAGGAGGATGTCAGAAGGCTTGTGTTTGACCATCGTTGTCTCCACCAAATATCCCACATTAAGTGGACTGATCGCGTGAGCAATGTGACAGTTCGGCGGCGCGTATTCCGTAACGCTCGGGATGCGTGATCAATTGGTTAACTATTCACGTTGCACAGCTTGCGACGGTTGGGTCCCGTACTCCGTATGTTATCTGATCGTTTACCGTACCGGGCATTATATACTGAGATCACCAACAGTTGGGTAAAACCGCGTGGTGGTCAAGCAACAACGTGGTCATGAAATGTGAAGACCCTGACTGCTCCATTGAGCAAAGTGGGTAGGTGTCGCCTGCCTGGATGGGGTCCTCGTGATCACTCAAACCGCTGGTTAGAGACGCTATCCGAGATGGCGATGTGTCGCCGTCAATGGCGTACCTGTATTCACACCATTTCTAGTTCTTCTGCTTAGTCTTCTTTCAATAATTTTCAATCTCCTTAGTAACGCTTTCTTCTAGGATATTCCACGTCACTGTTGAGGTGAGCGACAACCCGAGCCACAGTACTTTTTAATCAAGCTCATGGCTGCTATGATGTTGCCGTACTGCAAAGAGTTGTTAGTGCGATTCTCCATTCAGACTAGGCTTGCCTGGTGATTATAGAAAAGGGCGAAACTGTTCGCACATTATCTGTTTGGGGTGACGGTGAACATCATGATTTCAGTTTCGCTCATGTCGTTATTGTCCGTTCTGCCTTACAATTTATCTGTAAATCGTGAGGAGCAATGTCGCTGTAAGTTGGATTTTGCACGGATTGTATATTCATTGATCACATTTTCGCTGTCCGGCAGCTGCTGGAACACAGCCACGTCCACCAACAGCCTACAGTAGTCGTAATCTGAGACATAATAACAGCGTTGGTTTTTGCCAACAGTGTTGTCTGCGATTGTTTGTTGAATAAGCACTTGGTAAGTATGTATCCATTTTAAGGTTATTATACAGACATTTCTCGGGTGGAGTTACGGCTTACAGTAGACCGTTATAACCCTTTATCTTCTCTAACGGGATGCGACACCAGCTTCTCGTTTCCTTTTTTCTTTTCATTTTCGCAATGGATGCCCTGCGCAAAGCTTGGGATGGTCTCGCTGACAGAATTGTTGACTTTGATTTACAGCTTTGTGGGTTGACAATTTACGGGTAGCTTCAGGAGCATTGGGTCGCTTGTCGAACGGGGTATCACGATACGGGATGCACGTCGTTTCGTCTAAGGGCAGATCGCTCCTTCGAGATCAATAAATGCCCGTTCTTGTGGGTGATATCAATCTGGACTCAATCGAATGGTGCTTCACCTTCAGAAGCCGTCTTTTTATGACTAGTTACAAATGTCGCACAGTGTTCTTTGGGAAAGTTATATTAGTAGAACGATAAGAATTGTTACAGTCGCCTTCAGCGTCGTCGATCGTGTGCTCTGTTCTACGTTTCCCTGTCCTTGTCCGCTCATCCTTTTTTTGTCATTTTCCATTTCGTCTTTTTTCCCCGGTACTCACTATCTTCATATCCTTGTTCGATAATGATATTTCTTGTTTATGGTTAGCTCACTTCCTGGTTGCATTTCTACGTTCATTACAACGGGTCACCACTGTATTTAAAGCATGAGCTAGGGCAAAATCGAACATGAGAATATTCTGAACAGCTGTCTTGCATTTTCCTCGTTTTTGAAGCGCACGAAACTACCACTTGCCATGTTTCTGACAAATGATTGCGTTGAGTCTACCGTTGTATTTCTTGTGCCGGGTATCCCTTTTCCGTAAAACCATCATGACAACACTGGACCTTAACACGGTGTGACGACCCACATATCTCCACGATTTGTACTAAACTAAGTAGCGTGATGATTACACCGACATAATCACGCATGGCAACAAGTAGGGGTTTGGGGAATCACAGTCTCCTGCTTTACACTGTGAAGCAGATGTCAACAGATCACTACTGCACGGATGTTAGACTCGCTGATTGTCGATGTCTGCTGCTTTTCGGAGGATTAATTCCAGGACAGTAGTCAACGTATTAGACTAATGGCACCCGTTCCAGATACTAGTTATACACTTCGGGTGAATCCGCGGTCGCCGCTATCGGTCAGGCTGGAGTAGATGTATTCCTCAGCACAGCAGCTAGAGTCATATTGGTAGTTGGAATTGCCGTTCGCAACAGACTCTTTGTCGTCCGCGTGGCCGGTTCTGTTAAGGTCAACTGTAGCTGCCAAGTCTTCAGAAATCCATGTCATTCTGTATTTATGTTTCAGCTGAGTCGGTTCTGGTCGCTCTCTTTTGATCAACACATGGTTTTGGTATAGCCATTCTGGTCGGAGATATGAACGCGCAGGCTAACCACCTTGATGAGACCGAGCTTCGTTTAGGTAGCAGGTTTGGGATAGCATCACACCGCTCGGACGGTTTCAGATGATTATTGAAAGTATGCTATAAGCGTAAGCTATTTTTATGCATTGTCGCCCCCCCCCCCCTTCTCCGAATAACGCCTGGTCTCAGATAGACCACATCTATTAGTTGTAGGTGGCGAGGTTCCGTTCTGGCCTGTCGTCTTTATTGAAGCACGTATTTGGGTTTCAGATCATGCTGCCGTTTCGTGTTTACTTTTGTTGGACAGCGACCTCTGTTCGTAACGACTAGCTGTTGTGAAACTGGCTATGTCGTCAATAAATCATAAGTACCAAACTAGCCTTGAAAGCAAGCTTACCAGTTTTTACCCCGAAGACCCCCATAGCTGCTGGACTCAAGTCTCACAGGTCATTCGTGAGGCAGATACTGTCATTCGACACGGTGGTTCATGAATTGAACGAATATTGAATTTCAAAAAAATTCCTAGAGTTGTCAGATGCCAGACGGAACATTCCTCCTGGTAGTTCATATAATAAATTTAAGAGAAGGATCCGTACGAAGCTAAAGCGTGGCCTGGTCGTCGACATGGCTTAGCTAATGGAGAAAGTTAAGGAAATAAAGGCTGATTTTGCCTAAGGAAACGCCGGCAGACTCTTCAAGCTTATCCGTTTCACTGGTCCCAGGCAACCGTTTGTCGGTGAGGTTATCCGCGAACGAGATGGCATGCTCACCCTAATAAGTCGAGCGGTGGGCGGAACATCTTGAGCCAGTTTAACTAACCTCGTGCTTTTACCGCGTTATCCCCACAGTCTTTTAATATAGCACCTTGGTAAGCAGATTTGGAAACACTTATCAAGACAAAGTCCACAATTGCAACTCGACTGTCAAACGTTATAAGGCTGTTGGCCTAGGTGATCGCGTGCCGACACTTTTCAGAGATGAGATGGCTTCAGTAGAAGCCTTGACTCAGTTGTTTCAATTTGTGTAGACGAAAGAAAACCTCCTTGTATTCTAAGATTGCTGGTAAGGAGTCATGAACTCTTGAGTATGTCATCATCATAGACAGTAATACATCAGTGGTTCACACTGATGCTTAACTGCCACACAACCACGAAGAAGGAAAAGCAAACCCTGTACAGGAAGAGAAGAAAAAAAGGGGAAGGCGACCTAACCACTAAAAAATAGCTACGTCTATATTCAAACATACAACATCAAGGCACCTACACCTTGAAAACAAACAACCGAGCTGTAAGTGAAAGTAAGGCGTCATCAGCAAGACAGCCTCCTTACGGCTTTCAGTGCCCCGCGTCATTAGGTGCACACACTTCGCAGACAACTCCACCAAACAACATAATTCACGCCACTAAGCTCAATTAGCCGCCATCTCACCTAACGTCTCCAGCCACCGACTGTCTGAGTCGCGAGGGCTCCAGCCCCGAAGACGAACTCGATCTCCAGTAGCCAACCCTTTCGTGAACGATTTTATTTATTTA
>JTDE01002115.1:54448-71949 GCA_014338405.1 Paragonimus skrjabini miyazakii | reverse complement strand
GAGACAACAGGATATAGGGTTTTCTTGGGGGACCCCACCCGGAGCCAATGTCTCAAGAGTCTGACTCACTTGGCAGTGAGGGGCTTGCCTAGCCAGAGGGCGCAGTGAATAAGACAATGATATCTCCTCCTGAGCACTGCTGCGCGCAGTGGATGTACTCGAAACTACATCAGGCTTTTGAGAGATAACAAATGTTTTTCGACTGTATTGGATAATACGCCGGCGGCCACGGTCAACCGTTGGGCGATCGGAGTGCTCTTTGTTTGAGAGTACCTTTTCTAACCCCCTTCTTCGTGATACAGAAGACAGCAGTAACGCAACTATGAAAATAGTTCTGCTGTATGCCCATAGGATCGTGCCTCACTACCTAAGCACTCCTACGCGGTCAGTAGTGCGACATACAATCCTATGGGTGTAACTGCTTTTCGTCTGACTGCTCCCCTTTGGCCTGTCTGACAAGGTTGCACCTGGAAGGACCGAAGTCCTAGTCAGCATAGCCCGCCGGATGAAAACAGTACACAAGCTACTGAGAATACATCTTTGATGATGTGATGACATCCGTTGCATGGTTGATGAGTTCTCGAATTATAGTTATAGAAAAGTCCACAAACAATGCAATACTTTATATAGTAACACAGCCGAGTCATCAAAATTGTTCAACTTTCACCATGTGGAGTGCAGGGCGAGTGTTTAGAGATTACATACATACCCTCGAAGCGAATTGGCAGTTGACGGTTTTTTATGTATACCAAGAAACCTCTATTTGGGTTTATTCGATACCTCGCTATGGTTCGAGCTCACTGCGCTCGTAACCGATTTACTACATTGACTTCTGGACGACGTCACTAGCGGACTGCTGAATAGGTTTCGTTGATTTAACAGCTGACGACATCGAAACGAAACATCGCGTAAGAAACCTCGTTCTCGTGATTCCCGTTCCAAGATATAACATGCTGGACGTGCTTCGCCTTGGTGTTGATTTTCATCCAAAGTATAATATTTGTCCGTTAAACACGCATGTAACGAGCCTGCATTTTTTATTGCAGTGGCCTTAGCCGTTCATTTTTGCTCAGTCGGATTCGAAATCGTTATGTATATACGTGCAGTTAGCTGCAAGAACCCAACTGTCCCGCCCATTGGCGCTAATTGATCAATCTCGTCATCTTGTTCACTCGAGCTTGTCATCGAAACACGATTGGCAGTCAAACGATCGTTGGCTAGTTTTCGCCATTTCTCCGATTGTCTTTGACTGTTACAGTCGGTGCGGACGAAACATAGTCTTGTGGCCGGTTGTAGCCTTTTCAAACTCACATTTGAGCGTAACGAGTGGGGTTTATTTGGCCTTAGCTGACCAACTTGGATCTGACGTGACAAACCATACGTTTTTAGCCCGTTCCTTTTTGTGTACACTAAACTCCGACCAATGTCGTATGTGTTTGCACCAACGAATGTGTTCACGGCAGAAGTCGGACGATTCGGGTGAGCAGTCACGAAAATGACGACATCTAGTTAATGGTTGTCATGACGAGAGCGGCAGTTGCACGAAAACTGTTTTCAATTTTGATAAAATTTGAAACGATCATATTAAGCAGCAATATGGGAAAGTTGCTAACAATGGACATGACGAGATGAATTTGTTAAAAATGCTGAACTTCCAAAATGAAATCGTTTGGATCGTTCTACTGTCAAATTACTACAAACCCCTTAAAGGGAAGTGTTAAAACGAGTGGCCTTCGTTTGTAGATTGTGACGACTCCACTAACATGCTCAGACATAAAAGTTAACTTTCATAACGTGACTGATTTCATATTTAAACATTTCCGGCGTGTTTTGTGGCTGTTCTGGTAGAGTGCTTGCCACGTTTTGGCATACGAATTTGAATCCTGCTGAAACTCAGATTTTTGATGGTTGGGCCTTTTTTGAAGTGACAAGTCTGCCACTCTTCTTATTTATAGTAATAATGTTTTAAATGGTTTGAATTAAATCATAAAAACGACTTCTGTCATGCGCTAGCATGGTTGCGCTAAGGCTGTGATATTGTCGGCCTTCCTGAGCCTAGACACCAGTCAGATATCAATTATTTATACTATCAAGTGACAAGGCAATATTATTATCATACGTTTCTTTAGCCTGAAGATTTAGTTAAAAAGCGCAATGTCAGAAGAACGTTTCTATTTCAAAGAGCTTTCTTGTGTACATTCTGTTATGCACGTGCTCAAATTGGTCGAATGTGACTTGCTTCTTCCTCTTTTTCACGATAGATTCATCGTAGATAGTTCACTTTTGTAAAGCACTTATCTGTTCTTTTTACGGACGTTAAATTTCTTGGTTTCGTATTATGAGCCAAACAATGACTGACATCAATCGCTAGGACAATGACTACAGGAGTGACTTACCGCTCATCTTATTCGCCTTCACTTTATTGTCGTCAACAGCAAACATCTTTTTCACAAAGTCGTAATGAACTGTGGACTTGCAATTGTGTGCGATTTGTTCACATTTGTCGAAAGTTACCACTGAAGAACAGGGCCCACACTAACGGTTTTGTGATTCACCCTGCGGATCGTGTTAACAAGTCAGATTGGGTTCCTGGGTGAAGGTGGGTTCTTTTTAATTCCTGAAACTTGCTTCCTGCACACAAGAACGGTTCGTTTCTTCGATGGAGGCATCTACTGTTCTGTTTCGTATCGTTTAAACGTTTCTTCAGTAAAAATACCTCCTCGTAGGAGTCAAACTTCTTACTAACCTATTCACTATATATATTCATATCGTACGACCCAGCTAATTCATTCACTTTATGAATCACTTCAAGGCCGAGCTTCAAGTTTTCAAGAGGCTAGCTGCTACTATTTGTTTTGGAAGAATTGAAGAAGTAAAAAGTATTTTGGTAAGATTCCTAGTACATGTTTACCCTCTTTCACTCTCTAGGCTACTTTGCCTTATGAGAGCAAAATATTTTACAACAATACATGTATTACTTTTTCGGATGGTCTGAGCATATTCGCTAGATTAGAAAGAGCGTACTATTCTCTTCAGTTTTTGTCCTCAAAATCCACCTTTTATAGGAAAGAGGTTTGTTCTACAAAGCCATCTAATTATTTTTGTAGGACTATGAACTCTCATACAGAGCTCTTCAGCGTGGTTATGAGCAGGTTGCAGATGTCGTATCCTCCGAACAACCGAGCAAAGAATATCGAACAGCGATGCGTATCGCAGCTTTTTGCTCAGTTCGGTCTCGCCTTGTTGCCTTGTATCCTTTTTTTAAAATATCTTACCTGTTTTGTTCCGTTAATGCTACATATGTCTACTCACTTGTCTTGTCGTTCATGACAGCAGTTCAAGCTGTATATTTATGAATATTCGGGACATTATCAGGGCATACTTAGAAAGCGACTCTGTCGTTTCTCCATCCACCAATGTTTCAATATGTAGGTGTGAATTCTGATGAACAAATTAAAGCTAAACTTTCTTGACATTGGTACTGCTACCTGTTGAAGTTAGAATTTGTGGAGAACTTGTAACGAATTAGTGTTGACGATTCCATAGAGTTCTTCAATCATTTGGTTTACGTTCAGAACGAAGTGATTCACTCGGTATAGACTAAATGCGTTACCCATCCGGTGGAAAACGGTTTCCACTATCATTAAATACAATGTCCGTGGCGGCATATTCAGTTTACTAACGCATACCGTTATCTCGAAGCGATTCCACTGGATTTGAGTGCTGTGTTCATTTACGCAGGTTTATCGTATGCATCGGTCAATTCTCGTCTACCAAGATGGGTCGTTCGAACAAAAGTAGCGGGGTTCGCTCGTTTGCCAGGTCCCGGTGCAGCTTTCCTGGAAATGGTTAAGCAGTCGTAGTTACGGAGAAAACGGTTGAACTTTATAGCCATGGTTTTGCAGAAACTCCCTTCTAAAGCCATCAAGTGTTTATACATTTCGTCTTTTTGCTAACATTGCTGTTCATTCTGGCCGCCTGTGTTCAGTCCATTTGTTTGAATTGACTCATTATGTAGGACACAGTGAGCAATCCGTCTTTTTGTCGTAGTGGACGCACAAACTGTGAACATTGTTAGTTAATGACAGCTGCGCCTCGTTGCTTGGGTTAGTCGTTGTGATAAATTGTTTTCAGCCAGTTAACGTGAATCACGTCTGTCTACTAAGTAGCACTACCTTTATGTCTATTGGTTATAAGACTGTTGTCAGAGCAATTTGTAATCTGCATGTTCAGTGCTGTTGTTTATTTGGCAGTTCGTAGACCTTTTTCTGGGTATCGCCTTGTGCTCAAATATCCTAATATTTTCGGGATCGTGTGATGTTACCTGCCTGGCAAATGGCAATCCCTTTAAAATCGTTTTCGATCTGTTACTTATTCACGGACCAACCTTGATTTCCTGACTTAATCAACCTTGTGAAATTCACACTCATTCGAAACCTGCGTCCACTGAACTCTTCAATGACGCTCTGGGGTTGTCTTTTATTCATTTTTTTTTACTTCTGTCCTTACTCAGATGACACTTTGAGCGCACGGCAGATATTTGCAAAGGCCTCAGAATACTTCAGGCATAAGCTGAAAGATTAGTGTGCAGCCAAATTCACTGCATTATGATAACTGGATTCAACGGTTCCTAAATGAAGTTAAGTATTCCTAATTTTTCGTTGGTAAAACACCTCATATCTGCCTTTACTTGATTATCTTTACATCCAACCAGTTTTACTGATAAAAATAAACTTGGTCACTTAGATTATTAGACAAAGCAACGGCGGAGGGTGTTGGCGTCCGTTAATCTACTCGCAACTGACATGATTAGTGTAAACCTTTCTTTCTTTGTGTTCGTTCTGGCCCTACCGCTGTTTCAACAACACTGCACAGTAACTGCATACATGACCATGGGTAGCATCAGCCATTTTGTTCTTCAGTGTACGGGTGGAACTCATTTGTAACAAAAACCAGAAGACCAAAAATTAATTCGGTATGGTTGGTAATATACCAAACATCATTTCATCTTGTCATTTTCCTATATAATACAGTTTTGGTCTGTTGTATGCATTAAATTTCTCCTGCTGTAGTCCAGTTCAGAAGATCTGCGAACGTTTCTTACTTACGAAGCCATATTTGGCAAAAGTACACTTAAATATGCTCAAGGAAAAGTCTACTTGTCTGTTGCTGTCCGTTGAATTTAACAGGTCCTGTCTGTCTGATTTGGCGAAGCTCTATATATTTATTAAAGTTTGATCAGTGAATCAGATTGCTCACACACCGTTCTGAGATTCTGTTTCTTCTAATTCCAAGGAGGGATCAATTGTGGTGAAAACTCATTCGGTTCATCGCTTATAAAAGCCGCGGCACAATAGACGGTCTGACATATTATTTTAGAGTAGAACGTGATGATTGAGCAGACGGTTTCAATGTCATGTTTTCTGTCATTCTTCAGTTTTTTTGTTGTGTATAGGACCAATCAGATTACACTTCTTGACTTTGAATGCGCCATTTGCATCAACCAATGACAGACTGATATCTTTGATACCGGTGTACATCTGTAAATGTTTGTCCTTGTCTCATGAACAAGAACTGTTTGTTACACCCCGGCAGAAGTGTTATTATTCAGTTACGATTCTTATGACCAAGTCCTTGATTTCTGGTATTAAATTGATGTCACGGTCTACTCAAGAGTACGCCGAGGTTCTCATACTGCCGTTTATGCGTCTAATTAAGATAGTATGTAAAGTGAAATGATTCGGGGTTGCATATAGCAGTATTTACCGATTGATCATTTGTATTTAGTTCATTGAAACTTTGACTTACTTTCGCGCGCGCACACAGCCACAAGCCTCCTGATATCAATCGTCTTAGTTAATGATTAGTCTTGTGACCGTAAAGCAACCCACATTTTGGGCACAGCATGAAGTCAACGGACTATATCGTTATCGCAACATTACTCAATTTACGAAACTGGCTTGAAGGACATCCTACCATCCTTTTGAACACATTACGATTAACACTACTCCATCTTTACTTACGTCCTTTATCTCTAATCGATAAGCCCGTTGTTCTTTTTTTCAATCACACCTGATCTGTTTATATTTGTTTGCTCTTCTCACAGAAGTCGATATTCGGATGTTTGTTTCAGAGTTCGCCACCACCAATAGTCTGAGCATTGTTTTGTCCATCGCAATTGAAAGTGTCATGAGGCTGTTGTTCTTAGCGTAGCATTTGTGATATCGTTTTCTCCTGAGCCCTGTGATCCTTGACGTGTTTTAGTTATCGTTCAATCGATGGAAGTCCCTTAAAACTTCTCACAGAAATCGATTTATTTCGCCAGTCGCTTTTGGAGTTGGTCAACCAGTTGATGATTCCCGAGGATGACATTAGCCAAGATCTCGAGCCATTGTCTGTGTTAATTCGGTATCTGTTCTTTTTCTCTCTCTGTGTATTCGATACCCTTGTAGTTCCGAGGTAATCGGTCTAGTTGATTTACTCAAGACACAATCTTGGACTTCGGATCTCTACTTTCTGGACTCCTTATTATGCTTGAAGAGTAGTTTCAGTGAACTGAGCAACCTCTTTAAGGCTTTTAAACTCACGGTCAGTTGTTTGTATATTTTGTCACGTAGACCAAATTGTTGCCACATTTTTGACTAATTAGAGGAGAGAAAATATTGGCACATTGTTGTTACCTGTGAATTCCGTTAGTTTAATATTTGTGACTTTATGGCGATGCTTCTTCATTGTATTCTTTGCGTTCCTAAAGGCTGCTATGTCAAACGTACCCATGGAGAACTGAAAGGAAGATTTAAACTTGATTAAATAAATGTATTCCGAAGTTGCCGGCGAATTGTAGTTCTCCGTCGGCCACATGATTTGATGAGCGTTCCCACAAAGGTTCGTTGTTCTTCTCACTGAACGTCCATTAGAAGCTGTTCAGCACGTGGGTTAAAAATCAGTATTAACTGTGATTAAGTATAGTGAAGATCATTAGTTTGTCGAAATCGTAAAAGATTCCCAGATTCCCAAACGTCGGCTACAATCGTATATGCAAAAGCATCCAGATGTGACGCTGAGACTATTGTGATCGTATCAGACACTTAGACGTAACACGTTTCTTTTAGTTGGAAATTTTGCAGATTGATATGAATTTTGGTAGCGTTTATGTTGCACTTTACGCGATTCATGAAACTTCGAGGAATGGATTCACCTAACAAACCACGTGTTTTCTATACATTGTTCAGATTGGTGCATATCCCTGCAAGGACTGATTTTTGAACCTCGGTCTGTGTTCTTCTGAGGCGGCTATGTCGTAATGGAAATCGCTAGGTTGTCAAAACAAGAACAGCGACCGCAGTTCAAACATCGACTTCCGCCTGCTTTGCAATAATTTTATATCTAGTCCACTGACTATGTCCTTAATACTTCATTCGCCAGTTAGTCTGCTAACTAATTTGTAAGTAGTGAAAGTGAATACTGTACACTTCGATGTTGATCGGTTGTTTTGTGCTACTGAGTTCCGCTCAACCGTTTCACCAGTGCAGACAGAAGACATGTGTTGCGGTGTGTTAACATTTTGTTTACTCTCATTAGTCACAAACGTAAAACATGCAGATTAAATGCATCATACAAATAAGAATAAACAATGAGTAGACACACATACGAACACATTGAGTATTATGAAATCAAAATCGGAGCAACCGGATGTTGTCTCGGTCACTTTTTTGCACATGACGTCGGTTTACATGTTCGGATAAGGTTAACAAAAGCAACAGCCAGTAGTTTCGAGTTTCAATTGCACAACAGTATTTTGAATGGATTTGTTTAAGCAACTTGGTGTTCTGTTCAGGCAAAACAGATCGACGAGTGGCTTGACATCCCAAAATAGTTGAAACAACTGCATCAGCCTCAACTTGCTGGATCAACTGCTGAAAATCCAAAGATGCTAGCTTTATGCGAAGCTAGGCTTATCCGAACTTGCAAACCGAGGTCATGTGCGCAAAAGTGACCGAGGTACTATATCCGGTTGTTTTAATCTTAATTTCATAATACTCAATGTGTTCGTAGGTATGTCTGCTCACTGTTTGTTCTTACTTGTATGATGCATTTAATCTGCATGTTTTACGTTTGCATCTGATGGGAGTAAATAAAATGTTAACATATCGCAGCAAGTCCCCTTTCTGCTCTTCTGTAGATATTTTGTATATGTCGGTCGGGTTTTCGGTAGCTCTTGGACTTCATCACAAAGATTATGATATGCTGTTTTGTGTTTTCAAGTCCTTTTTACCAACTTTACAATGTTCGTTACCTGTTTCAATATATAATGAAGTAGCAGTTTTTATTTAGTTTTTTGCTTGTTTTTATTTGGATGGTCATTTGAAGTTTCCTTTGGCCTCAATCTTCGGACGACATGTCAACAAACCGCCTGCCTTGTTATCTTGGTTGTCCAACTTCTACAATACTCTTCTGGCCAAATACAGTCTGTATTGGTTCAGTATACTCAATCAGGCAGTTTCTAGTAGCGATACAGTTTTGGAAATTTCAAGCTCTGAAGATCCGAGTTTGATTGCGAAGTAGGTTTTAGTTATATTGTGTTTTTGACTTGGGACAATGTTGCTAGACCATTTCCTTTGAGTTCACTTTTAGTACTGATTCATGATCTACTACTTTAATTGCTTCCGTAGGAAACATAGCAATTCCAATTGCTTTATCGTTCTAATGGAGTTTGTCTAGTGGATTGTCGCACTGGTTTTCCGTACACAGCTTATGGTCACATTTATAGTAAATCTGATTAGTCGTCATTTTTTCAATGCTTACAGCTAACCTCTAGTTATGCGAAACCTAGAAGTTAAGTTAACATTTTCATGTCTTACTCTAACGTCGACGAATGTTTGTTTATCTTAACACACCTGTTCAAGCTGTCATGGGTAAAAATGAAAATCTGTAGCTCAACCCACAAAACTGGTGGTTAGATATCATTACATGTCTCTGGTCAGTACGATCATGGTTTATCTGTGACATTTTTAGACCAAAAGTGTAATAGATATGATCCTGAACTTGAGATGACCTACCGGTATCGACTATCAGTACCATTCATCGGATGGTGGATTCGAATCTCAATCAACTCGAATGTTTTTGTATCTGTGCAAAGTCTAGCCAATATATGACTAACAAACAGCTTATAGTGTACAACTGAAACACAACAAAAGTGATGTTAAATAATTATCTGCTTCCATGCTCTGATTACTTCTTGTCTTTGTTACATGTTGAGAGGGTGGTCATTGGGTTGCTGTATTTCTCCATCCGATTGCTGATGGTTGAATGCTTCAGGATGACTTGGTCACAGTTTTAGTGGCTTCCCAGTTGTTCTTGAAATATTGTCAATTCTTTAGATAGGCTAAAGATGTTTGTATACATGCCTAGGTAGCAATCAGTTTTCTTCAGTTGTTACGAGAAAGTTGCCACGCATTTTGCACTGTTTCCAGTCGTTGATGGGTTTCCCGATCTAATTCAGATGTTTCTAAGTGTCTCAATTCTCCTGCTTCCTCATCGTCTAACCCCCCCATTTTCTAATCGAGGGCAGAAGTTCTCGTGCAGGAATTGGTAATATCTCTAACTATGTTCCAATGTTAGCTTCGGACTGTTTTTACAAGTCCGGAGTAGGACGTAGAGAAAAGGAATAACGCCCAACTGTTTTTTGTATCGTACATTGGATCGAAATTGTACCGGATTTCCACGTTTGGTGACGTGAAAGTGGGCCAGGTAGTAATGCCGTCTCTCAAACACGCTATAATCACCTAGGATGTTAAATTTGTCAGTCGATTCATTCGTGACTATAGACTTGCAGTTACTTTTGGTCCGGTGCAGCAGGTTATTGCCATTATGATGAACAGATCTTTGAAAGATTTCATGAACACAAAATCCTGTTTACAGCTCATAGTTTTTCATTTTCGACTTGTTCCAGCTGTTAAGTAGTACACCCTCACTTTTAAATTCTCTCGGTTTGTTTGTTGTTTCAGAGTTATCGCTTTTCAACGCCGCACAAACGCTCTGTGTGTCTCACTATTTTTCGACACAGCATGCCAGACTAATCCTTTTCTCGGACATGGCTATGTTCTCCGCGGTACTGTTGGCGATGGACCCAAAGGGGTTGAGAGCATACCTGTTATCTTCATGTTCCCGCTGGTATGTCAGTCGCATGATATCCACTATGGGTACCTGTTCACTTCGTACACCATTTTTGACATAGTTTCTTTACTACCTTTCGTGCTCTCCCATGTAAACTCATAATGTTGTCATTTTTTATTCACAGTCATGTCAAAGTGCTTTCAGTGAAACTTAAGGTCGCCCAGGAGAGAGAGAGTAAAATGCGTTCTTTCTGATTGCTTTTGAAACTTCGATACATTATTTGGGCGCATTCGTGATATATGGTTTAGCACCAATATACGATGCATTACTACTGCCTTGTTTGAGAACATTCTTCAATCTAACTGTTGAACTAGAAGCTGCGGCATTTCCGCACGATTGTTAATCCTGAGTTCTCTAGTGGTTTTCCAGTAGATTTAGAATGACCCTGAGCGTACGTTATTGGACAACTTGAACTTGAATCGTTAGTGACGTTTCTGCTGTGTTTGGCATTTGTGTTTTGCTGTTTTATCTTACTAAAAGGTGACGGCAGTTTGCATTTATGACGCTATCATTTGAGTCGGAACGCTCCTCAAGGTGTTAGTAGGGTGCACATTTTTACCGTGATCCATGTTTTGCCACTACATCCAATACAGTCTCCAGAGTATGCCATCGTATAACGATTATCACTCATCCGCCGGTCAACTCATGTATTTATTTCAGAATTCACACTTACTGTGTCTTTGTACCGCTCATCTGCCCATATTTTTTTACGACCGTCACGCCACAGAGTTCAAGTGGTTAATCCTGCTCGCTCTAAGCGTTGCGAAATTTGATATTAATTAAGAGCCAGCACTCTCATTACTGTTGACTGGGTCGCTGCATGTTTGTTGTCTAGTTTTTGTCACATCCTGCTGCCTAAGCGCCGTTATGAAGTCTGGGAAATTATGGTATGTCGTTCGATGTCTAACTAATGGTCGCATGTATCATGTTTAGGCAAGGTGCGTGGGTGTCGTCCGCTAACTCATTGTTTGCAGTGATGCTAGTGAACATGTGGGAAACAGTAGGATTCGACCTTTACATTAGCACAACGATCTATCGTACAGTAAAACACATCTAGTTGTATGTCAACAACTTTCTCTTTTTGTATCTATGTTTAACTACTACGTGGTGATGTAGAAAGAAGGAAAAAATACCAGGTGAATTTGTCTCAGTATTACACAGTTGATGTTGTTTCTTGTTGATCAATATTCTCTTGATTGATACCCGGTCGTGGTTAATCGTGCAGCCTTCCTAGCAGGCACGCTTTCAGTATCGTTGTTGAACATACATGACTCACTGGATCCGTAAACGTCCACTATAGTCATATTTTGCATTTTTGATATGACGGATTAATACAATTGTATCAAATGTGTGACCGAATACTTCCAACTTCTGTTAAGTATTAGCTTCACGTATTTGAGTACGAGAAAGCATCTTTGTATACATGTTATTTCAGAACGTCTTCAACTTGTTACTTGCTTAGATTCCTAAGCACCTCCATGCAGCGTGCATTACGTGTATACTTAGGTGAGAACTAAACGTTCAATATAGTCCGAAGTATAACCCTACATATGTCCAGTGGTCAATTCCATCGTTGGTTATGGCATAGTCATGTCCGCTTGTCAACGTTAAACTGAATATCGCTTTGGCGAAACCTTAGGTTGCGATTTTTAGGAATTGGATGTTTCCCATTGCTACCCCCTTCTATCCAGTCTGCCATAATTGCCTCCGTTTTTCATCAAGTCGTCTTCTATAGGGTGATATCATCCACTTTACGAGACATAGTTTTAGATCGTACACAAGAAATTGTGCGAAATTATAGAGTGTCCTTAGAATTTCATCACGATGTGTGGTAGACGTATGGGGTGTGTGTATAAAGTTCGCCAGTGTATTAACAATGAATCGATTTCCGTACGTTTCACATCTGTTTTATGCATTTATCTATGTTTAACTTTTTTCATGTACAGTTTCTGTTTCCTTTTTTTGTCATTGTTGTGCTCATCTGATAGATCTCACGGAAGTGCCTTCAATGTTGGACTCAAATACCTTTTTGTCTAAACGTGTTCTAGGTAGTTTGTGGTCTAGAAAAGTTCGAATAGTTTACAATCTGTGATGTTTGCCTTCTGTCCACCATATCTTTTGTTTTCGATGTTAACAAATCGCATGCGTGCTTTTTCCACACTATCATCATGTATGTTTTTTGCATCCTAGGACTATGTTCTGCCTTCGGCCGACATCTACGCAATTGTGATGCAAATCAGCGGCACGTTGAATGTAGGAGAATTGGAGGAATTCCAAAAAGTGGTGTATTCTTACGATGAAAAACGAGATCGCACTTATTTTATTCAAAAACTTGAATTCCGTGTTTTTCTAGCACTTGTCTACGAAGGATGTAGATCTCGTAAAGATCGGCAAATCACGGACTTCATGTCCTCGTTCGGCAACGTCATCCGGTTACAGTCGCTAGTTGCCTCTCTACGTTCGCACTAAATGTGGTGCACTCATCTCGTGTGTACATTCTATCGTTGTGTGTATTCTGAAGATGCTACTTCTATTTTCATTGGAGGTGATTACATATTTTTTCTTATTTATTCAGCCCATTCGATACAGGTTGTTGTCTGAACTGTCTACATTCCTTCCATATGGGAGACTGAAAAAGTGCCTCATGATCGGTGCTTTTCAAAAATATGCCAGCACATCATGTGACAACCGTAGAGATATTAGCTTTGTCGCCTCCAGGATTCTAACGAGTCTCATTATGCGGCAGAGTTTCTGAAATCAGATGATAGATGTACATGCGGGTTTCTGACATGATCACAGTAGATCGATCAGACATCCACTTTGTGGGTGACAATGGAACATTGGTACTTCTTTTCTCAGTCGGCGGTCATGATATTTCTGACCTAAAGACCGATTTTGACTCGTTTGCCTGACACGCTGTCCTTGGCTCTTTTCATGGCAAAAGAACCTCAATGAAATACGCCAGTTTTTGAAGTTGTCATATGCCCACGTTTATGAACGACTATCTGGAGCGTTCCCTACTTCCAGTGACGTTTGACAGGAATTTTGGATCTCCCCATTCCTGTTCATTTTTGTAGTGGACGGTACTCTGGAAGAAGTATTCTGAGTTTCCGTGGACCTCGGATTGGGGCTTCTATATGGTAGTCAGCTCACATATGTTGAATTTACGGACTATATTTTTTCACGTAGTCTTTTCTGCAAAAAAACATGCAGACCATGCTTATTCGATTAAATGATATGGCTAGTCTGTACGATATGCACTTTGCATCCTCGCCATGTAGGGTCATTACAAGATTGAGTTGGTAGACTATTTTTCTTATCACAGGGAAAGCCACTTAAGACTGTTGATCATTCTGCCTACCTGGATAGTGTCATTTTTTCAGCCTCTATTATTGCTGACGCGGTGTTTACGAGGATAGCGAAGCAAATCGTAGATTCGCCAACCTCTGTCACTTGTGACGTCGCAAAGACGTCCGTTTATCGAATAATGATTAAATCTACAATGCATATGTGCGTACAGTTTTGCTCTGTGGATCAGAGGTCTGATCCATTCCTGTGGAACATGCATCAAGACTTGTTATCCAACCACCATTGTACGTCAGCTCGTTTTTGGGAAATGTATGTGTTCACGTCCGGTAACCTAGACAGTGAAAATACACAGTCGGTATGTTGGGCTACGTATTCCGTATGCAAACGGAGCGTCTACCGCACTGCGCTTCGTTCACTGTAGATGCTGACGGTTAGAATAATTTGCAAAGGTTGACGTGGTCACAGGTTATGAAAGCCTTGACCATTCCCGTGAGCGAGGTTTATAAGTGCCGTCTGTATGATTGGGGAGTTTGCAATTCCATACACTGCTGATTGGAAAGTCCTACGTGGCCGTGTATCACAGCCCTTGGCGAGCCTATATCTGCAAGTCTCTTTTTATATGCTATATATCCAAACCTATTTATTACTTTACTACTTTCTGGACCAGCAGTAGCCAAGTCATGGTACTCACGAGTACGGCAAAATGAAGGAATTAGTTAGTTTGACTGGCATATGACATTTTGGCGAAACTTAATCCACTTCGAAACCTTGGAAGTTTCCTTGGTACATGTTTCTACATGTGTTTCATGCAATGATTCCTAACATAACCTCAGACCATTGCATTCTTGGTGATCCGAATAGAATCCACTAAAAAAAAGATGTCTGCAGAATTTCTCACAAACATAATTGCTTGGAAGACGACGCATCTAGGGGAGTTTTGGACATATGTATACCGGTTACTTCATTGTCCAGGGATACGGCTGAATGGCGTTGTTGAATCATATCAAAAGACTCATTGTTTCCTGCTTCATTGTTGCTGAAGCCGTAGATGGTCACCTAATTTTCCGTTATTCTATCCGGCCTAGACGACATTACGGATGAAAGTCAGTTCAATGAATTTAAAGTGGGTTAACTGAAGCAACTACACAATCAAGACTATTTGTTATGTAAACACTAATCGTAACATGGCGCGTTCAATGCGTCTTGATCTACTGTTTGTCCAGCGTGCTCCTGTACTTCCGTTCGTTCATATTGTCATACGACTTACAGCTTCACCTGTGAGTAGTACAGTGCGACTGGAATGCGCTGAAACTTAAGGACAGGCCCCAGTATCAAGACCGGGGGTTGGAGGCTACTATTGGAAACGTGTATATGCACTGCGTGTGACATTTTGTCAAGAAGAACGTCGCCGCATTACTGCCAAGGACGTGAATACACGTCAGCTGCCCAAAATATCTGCGGTTGTATACTCATATACCTTATGGTAAATGTTCAGAAACAAGATTTCGTGTCTTTTGCGGTCACAACAGTATGAGCACATTCGTATGATGGCTGCTTTCTGGGTGGCCACGATGAAGTGCATTCCGTTTGTTTAAGAAAACTGCCTACGATGTTTTTGTTATTAGAAGTTATACTCATGACATCTGATTACTTCAGAGGATGGATGGGTTATGTACAGCATACGGTGATTCTCTTTGGTTATTGACGTCTGTCAAATTGAATAGGATATATTAATACCAGTTAGTGTACGCTTAAGTAGAGATGAAGTTGTTTGTTTGATTCACTTGACAACGACTGAAATATAACTGAGCTCGCAGATGTGAATCCCAACCGTCATTACATCGGGCACTAAGTGTGGGTTGCTTGACGGTGTTCCACTCATGATTTTCGAAAGACGTGTAACCTTGCCTTCCGTGGTAAGTATTGCAAGTAATTTACTCTTGATTAGACTCTTCTGCTACCTTGCCGCTTATTCATTTCGTTTTTTCATCGATATATTTTTTTTACTGGCTAGCAGACAACAGAACAAGTGTTGTTTGAAAGTTCCTGACCGATTCTTATTCCAATAACCTTTCCAGAAGCTGACTTATTTAGGAAAGTACGAAAATTAACTGCAAAATATAACTGTCTAAGGTTGCCTTAATGTTTTCGGGCTGATGTGGTGGATTAGCTTTACGTGGTTCTATGGGTATTATGCTTTGAACATCAGATGCACGGTATCGTAGTTGCCAGGCCGCATTGTCAGTGGTCATGACGTGAATCAGCTATGTATCTAAGCCTTATGTGATGAATTTTTTTTGCATCAGCAATGTCTACGTCATGTCAAACGGTGAATTGACCTATTTAGAAAGGAAGAGTTTCAGCGCTTTATCAATACAGGTAAGCAAATCTCAAAGAAGCAGTCACGCCGTCGTGAGATACACAGCACGAACCGGATCGTTTTTCTGTTGAAAGTTTGTAGCCACGCTGATTTGACAGTGAACAATAACAGAAAGTGTTCCAACGTGTCGGTAGAAGAGTCGGTGCCTCGGTTACCATCTAATAAAACGATCAGTTTACTTACACCCAAGACTATTGTAACTGGATCAACGGAGTACAAACGCGCAAACAGACAACAGAATAACGATTAATCAAACGACAGTTAACGGAACGATGGTCAGTGATAATGAGCAATTGACTAAGGAGTGTGCATGACTAATTCGTATCTACCCGGCCAACCCAAACACCCGAGGCTAAGGCGTGGACGCAGAAAAAAGACCGGCCCCCGGACGGGGTTTTTTCTGCCACTCAATCCGAAGATAACACGGTCGCAAACTAGATCATATTTAAAGGGTTTGTGAGCAATCGGAAAGCATGGTCAGAAATTGGACCAGACAAAGATCCAGACAGCACAGTGATGTCCCAATTAAAGGACGAGCATGTGGCGGTGTGGCACATGACCGTGCCGACTGTGAAAGTCACTTTATCCAGCATTGAGTTAGTCCATTTCAAAGGCAAATAAAACGGTATTTTCGGGGAATTGGATTCTTTTTCGATGAAGATTACAAATACCTCATACTGTCAGCGAACGTGTTTCGTTTGTGGGACGAGTTGGACATACTTTCTTTTTTTGGAGACTATGCCAGCAGTATCTGCTAGTTTCAGTCCTATTCAAAATTATCTTTTCCTCACTATTCAAACGGATGAAACGCCATTGATGAGCCCAAGAAGCTCAGGTTTTAGCTATTGTGAGGTGTACTGTTTTAGGAGGGCATGACCTTGCTAAATTTCCTGTTCTTCAAATGAGGTTTTGTTTGGTGTCCATTGCACAATTATTGTGAAGACATTGTGTTTAATCTTTGATCTGTGCCCAGAAGCAATTGTATTGGAAGCTAATCGCACTACTTACCATTTGTCTCGTTGATAAGTTGCTTATCGTCCACTTCGTGGGGCCTATGTCATGTACGTTGGCTTTCTCAATTAGCATGTAGCAGCATCTTCAGATTTTTTGGGCCTTTTGACAATCCCTCTCTTTCGCATAGCTCCGTATATCGGAATGCTAAACCCTTCCAATTTGGTCAGTTCATTTTCTTCTAGCACATAGAGTTTAAGGGCCTATTGATTAATTCCCTTTGGGGCCATTGGCCATCGTGTCCGGGAATCTGAATGTTGGCTAGTTGATCACTGTGACCACAAAAAATTGATGGTTCAGGGAGTTGTTTATTTTCGAACATCCACTACGAAGGATGTGAGAATATGCAACGACGAAGGCAAACATTATTTTTTGCGGCCGATTTGTACATCATCAGTTGGCGGCAGTGCAGTACTATTTTATGTGTACATGTCCCACACAGTCGCTTCCAGCTGCTGATTTCCCTGCCCTTTAGTTTATGCGCATTTGATCTGTGTTTGCTACTCATCAGTGACGCGGTATACTATACAACATGCTAAGGCCTATACCGCACTCAGACACTTAAATCTGTATAATCAGTTAACACCGGATCAGCCTGGAAGCGCCTTAACAAATTTCGAATATC
>JTDE01002115.1:44028-54348 GCA_014338405.1 Paragonimus skrjabini miyazakii | reverse complement strand
CAATGGAAGTTGTGTTCGGATCACTCCAACTGAAACTGATGGTTGGATGGCAAAGTGGCAGCTGGAGGAGGGAACCAGGGAACCGCCACACCCGGCGAAGGAACGCCACAGTTCGACTAACCGTCCACTACCAGACGTGTGCACAATGCCAATCCCCATTGGTCAAACTATCGTACTGTAGGTCCTATACATATATCCCCGTATTGATTACATTTATTACTGGTCGAACTTTTCTTGCATTATTACACGTAACCAACTCTGTATCGACACTATGAACTTCCCCTTAAACTCGCTCTTTGGTTGTTTTGTACCGCCGCATTGAACTGTTTACGCTACCGTGTTATTGGTTGATATTTGCTGACGGTTAAATTCCGTGCACAGAGTTCACTTGGTTGTAAGTTGTATAATTTGCTAACCGTTGCTTATTTATGTACAGAACCAGTTTTATCTGAGTAAACCTTCAACATTCCGTCTTGTTCTGACCTGAATCAAGAGGTTTACAACCGCCCCGATAGACTGCGTATAGCCGTGAATCCTGATAGATTCTACATAGCTTATGTATATAAGCTATTCAAATAAAATTCACTATCGTGTTATTCGTTCGTTTGTGACGAAACGTGCTTGCTATCGATAATGGTAGAAGGTGAGGTGGACGAAAAATTTTGTTGTCGACCATGTGCGTTTTTTGTCGCCAGACCAGTTCTAATTTACTGTTTATCGTGAGGGAATTACCTGTCCTGTGGATTCAACCGCGTGATTGAGCACGTCCCGATGAAGCCGTGTGATGCCAGACAATCGATCATGTGATGCATACATGTAGTTAATTTAGAGACTGAAGAGTCACGAGTAAGATACCTCGATATGTTGAAGCAATACGTTTTACGTACAAAATAATGATTTGGTCTTCTCTCGATTAACTGAGATATTCCGACTGTCATGAATCAGGAGCCTGTTTGTTCTTTTTGCTAACAGCCGTCTTTCTTAACGAAATGTATAAATCGTTTCCGGCGCTTCTGTGATACGCCGGATAAGCAGCTGCTTCGAACGTAGCTTTGCAACACTTTTGACAATGCGATCGCGTTCTCATTCGTCTTGTACGACCCTTGAGTGCCAAAAGTGATTACTTGCTAAGACTTCGATGGGCAAACAGCAGTCCGTTACCTGGATTTGCCGGAAATTGTTCATAAATGACTGACTTACTGTTTGTTGCCAATACACATCGTGTATTCTACCGTTCTTTTAATTCACCGACGTAAGCGCCACACAGCTGCACGACGCAACCGGCCTTGATGACGAAACTCTTATAAGGTAAACATACGTTTCAAACAATAATATTCACGCTTTGGGCTACAATTATTTTCTAAGATCACCGAATATTTCTAAAGGGGTCTTCCTTTCTGAACCATCTGTTTCACTGTAAGTACGATCAGTATACACCGCAGATACGCCTTCATATGATACCAAGCTGTCTTTTGATTAGCAATCACGGATTTGGCAACTTATCTTCCGATCGTCTGTTACAGCGTGTTCGTACTCTTACCTTATTCGGATGCAATCTCTTAAAGATTTCACACGTGTACTATCCCTGTTTTCTTATTACTGTGGTTTTACCCATTCTCTCCCTAGCTTATATGTAAATTTGATATTGTATGATATCAAAGTGCAAGTGTCTACCGTATGTGTGTATCGCTGTTACTGACAATGATGACGATGATAGTGTTGTTTTCTGCCTTGTATTGCTTATCAATTTCAAATTGACTTTAAATTATTCCCCATCGATTATTTTATTCTTGGTTTGTTGTGGTGATCCAACATCAAATTTTATAAGTTGTAACTTTCTGGCCTTATTGACTTGTAGCGGAAAGTCATGTCTATCATTTTCGATCTACTTGTCCATTTTTGTAGCATTCTTATCATGGAGCCCGCAGCTTACATCTTGTTCGATGAACTGTACGATTGTATGGACAAATTCCGCTTGCTGTTATCTAATCGGACTTCTATACCAGTCCGTTTGCTTGGTCGGTACGCAAGTTTTTACTCGTTATTATTCTATGCTAATGATTCGAATAATCCCATAAGTTCCTGATAAGTAAAAGGTGTTTTGGCGAACAGTCTGTTTTTGGTTATCCATCATCGGGCCAATTGCATAACCCTTTGTATCATCATGGTTGTCGAATGAGTAAAATCAAAAGCAATCAGTCACATAATTACTTCACACAGTTGTGGATTGAAGGAGAATTAGGTGACAAAATTGACCTCCGGGCATGTCATCTCGTTAACACTTGGGGGGCTTGGTAACCGTAGGGTCTAAACAGATTTCTTTTAAGCGGACAACTTTGGATTGCGCAACTGGATTCCGATCGCTTCCGCGGTGGCCAGAATACGAAAGTTGACTCTTCTGGATTGAAGACTGAGCAAGCGGTAAATGGGATGGAAATCTATTTCCGGTGAGACTTGGTGCCCTGAGTCAACAAGATGCGCCAAAATCGCACTCGAAATGGATCTCACATCGCCCTTAACCAGTCATGTTGGGTGGTGTTCACTTATACCCTGACTAATTGCTTGTGATTTTGCCCACTTGACAACCATGATGATATAAAATGTGTACTTGGCCTGATAATGAATTACCGAAAACAGACTGTTCGCCGAAACACCTTTTACTTCTAATTTTGTTATGATTTATTTGCAGTATTCAGTTTCCGTTACGTGTTCCCATAGTTCTGTTTCTTAAAACAAACCCAAGCAAAGATTAACCCATGCTTTATGAAGCAGTGGCGGTCCTTATTTACTGCTGTTAGCAATCTTCTCCATAGTTACCGATTTTAAATTGTTCTCTGTCTTTTCGTTCTCAGGTTATCAGCATTTGAACCTGATGGTAACTTGGTTGAGATTATTTCCCCAACGAAAGCGGATAAATGCCCTTGCATTCTCGTTAATGTCCAATACTTGTCCGATGAGCTCAAACAAAGTTTAACAGGACACGCAGCAGAAGAACGCCTAATTCAGTTTGTGGGAGATTTGAGTTTACCTGCTGATCGAGAACGATATCATCTCACAGCATTTGCCTCGTCCTTCATGGACGGTGTTGATTTGAACGTTTACAGATCGGTCGCCAAGATTACACGCTCTTATATCAAATATCTTCCCGCATTGTTATGATTTGGTCCTGTGTCCTTCGTTTTTTTTACAACTTTTGTGAGTTTTCAAAATATTACAAAATTCCGAATTATGCTAGTTGTTCACCTCTTGGCTGGTAACCTGAAGTTAAACCAATAACCTTCAAAAGCCTTGTGAAATACTTAGTTTTTGAAACAGTACCTGTGTTGTTCGTTACACACACATACCGGCAACGCTGTTCCGCCTCTAGGTCCCCTCCCTATGGTATGTGCATTCAACCTTCTGTAGCTGACCTTATTCAAATGTCTAAACTTGTTTTTCGCTGGTTAACTTGGCTCAGCCAGTCAGCGTAATGACAGTGGTCACAAGCTGCTTGTCTAGTGAAGGGCTATACATGTGTAACCATCGGTGAACTGGAGTTTGTTTTCTCGTTATTCGTAATTTGTCGTAACCTGTGCAGAAATGTCAATTTCCGTATATATTCATTGTTTTTTTACTGTTCCATACAGCGACAAGCACTAGAGAACGTGAAACTTGGCCTCATTGGGGTAGGGGAGGTGTTTTGTGGAGATCATTACTTTTTTTGACAACCTAACCGACCATGATAGTTCCTCGCACAGAGTACAGAGAAGGCTAACGCTCCGTTAAGTATCTCGTTTATTTTGCTTTGTTCCTAACACACTATCAAACGCTTGCCGTTCAACAATCGGCGCTTTTAAAAACGCTATCAAATCGATCAGGAGGTGGATACTTTTAACAGTAGGTCGATGTCTTTTCAGTCTTGTTCACTAATCAGAGTGAGTGTGAAAAACATCTACGTATTTTTGCCGCGTCTTGAGCATCCGCTGTTATTCTGAATCATTCACAACATTGTAAAGGCATCCACGTGGGTTCAGAATCTCCCATTCGTTCTGAGCACCTCCATTTCATTTGTTTTCCTGTTAATATACACCTTGGAACAATCAGTATTTGGATCTTTCAGTCTTCAAAGCAGACCCATTAGCTTTCTGCTTATACTTAGGCGGACATTGTCTTTGTTCTCATTCACTCTTGGCTAGTTGGTCTTATCTTATTTGATCGTACGCTAGTTTGAAATGCTATGGTCCTATCGCCATCTACCGCAGCTACAACTCTGGGTCGATAATCGACCGGCACATTCATAATCCTGCTCGGTCCTCTTGTTTTTTTGGGTTAAGCAGGATGGGTTGGTGACAACTCGCAACTAAGGCTAAGTTACACCTCGAGGCTTGCCATTGCAGTGGATGCAAGGACTGGCCTGAGGAATTATTCAGACTAAGCATGGATAGAAACTAGATTTGCTGAAGCGTCGTGCGCATGTGCATCGTTGGTGCATGCCCCCTCTTTTCATGCGCTATTCCAACCGACCCTACCTAGGATCGTGACCTGTCGGCTTCACAAGAACAAAAGCATTGCGAACAGGTCTCAAGTACATTAGCGAACATAAAGGAAAATGATACAGTCGGTGCGTTCCGATTTGAAAATGCAGGTGTTTGGAGGGTTGAGGTTACCTTTCAATAATGGAATGATTGCAACGAGGTAGTGCCTCTGAGACAAGTAGTAGGTGTGTGGTTGAATTATTAAGTCATTATTCCAGGTATTGCGGAAATCTATCGTAAGAGTACGGGAATTCTGTAACTTTATTCCCATGTTTTAATGTATGTACTTTACTAGGGCATTATGTAGTTTTTCGTTGACTGTGCCTGCGTCTGTAGAGACATCGAGCTGCTGCTCCTTGGACACCATCCTACTGTTTCTTCATTGGCTGCACAATGCGATCCTGGTGAAGTAGACTGTACTACGGTTGCGACAGGAGAATACCATGTTAGCTTCTGCTTGTGTCGGTGTTGGCCACGAAAGTCTGCAGTTTGATACGCCAGATGTTGACTAATTTAATGTGCAATCATATGACCCAAGTGAACAAAGTATGCATTAAAGAACACCGATCGTATGCCGCACAGTATACTGCGTTGTTTTAACTCACTGGAAAACACATTGAGATGAGGTGCTCCATTTAACAGTTAACCATATGTTGGACAGGATCTTCCTTCATGTTCTTGATTCAATAAAGTAGAAGATAAATGCTGTACTATTTTCAACTCAAATTCTGCTATCTTGCCTCACTATGTTGTGCTTCTCTTTTTCAGATGAAAGTCGACCAGTCGTTTGTAGTTGAACCGTAAAGGAGCAGGCATACAATACAGCCTTAGAAATGGTTAAGCTGTTTACAAACAGTTGGTCCCAGTGAATTGACTGGTACAGTATATTACAGTTGCGTGTTTGTAGCTGATAAGAGCCCGAGAAATGATGTCATCCAGCAATTTTCCTCTTCTGGATTTTGTTTTCTAGTGGATTAGAAAGACCAATTGTTTCTTGTGGATAAATGTTTGTACTACCATCTGACGGTTATTCACGGGTTGTGGGTTCGAGTCTCTGGCGTATGTTGTGCTAATGAAATCTAACATAAACGAGGCATTACTCATCTGGTGATCACTGGGACCTACTGTTTGTGTTGACATACTTGCAACAGACACCTACGCGACACTGTTTGTCACATTATGTTCTCAACCGTATACCAAAACATTCTCGAGTGGGTAACCCCACTTGTCTAATTTTTCGCGGCTTACAAGTTAGTGTATGTATCAAACGGTTTCAGGCGATTAGCACTCACTGGGTGAGTGTTGAAGCCCATGATGATATCGCATCCGGCGTTGAAGATTTAATTTTGTTCCCATGAGGATTGGCTGGCACACCTAGCTTCTTAGCTGACTAATACAACCATGCCTTATTGTTGTACTGGATTGGAATTTCGACGATATTCGGTCACATATGTCAGATTGTAATTTTACACTCTATCTGGCCCACGGAAAGTTTAGCATTTGTTTAGTTCAAATATAGACAGCGATTTTCTGCACCAACGATCAGTTGGATAAAACGGGGTCCTAATGCCCAATCTACGGAGGCTGTTAGCAACGGTCTGAATAAGTAGTCCCGTCCGGTACACCTAGCCGTTGCCTTGTGATCAGGAAGCGGTTATCTTAATATTATCTTTGGCGTTCGATTGTGTCAATCCGCCAGAGTCTTAAAAATGGAACCTCTATCTAAATATGATTGTCGCAGTTCCAGGTATCACCGTTTCAGCCGTTGCTGTATCCGCTCACGTTATGGATATGGCCCCACATGATAGCAAAATACTTCACCAACACGAGGACGTACTGCTGTCACCGTTCGTAAAGTCATGCAGCGGATTTTCTGTCGGTGTGTTCATTTTTACAGTACTCTCCTCAGTAATGTCGACAGCAGAATCTATTTTGTGCTACAGCGCAAAAATATTTTGCTTCATTGCCGTGCCATTTCTTGATAGAGAGTTGCTAATGCTTCTTTACCTAGTGGCTGCATTTGGGTTACCGTTATTAGAAACAGGTTGACCTGCCTGACACATCGAACACAGCGTCTATCCTCAGGGGGTCGAACGCAATGTTTGGTGGCACTTCTTGACATGCAAATATTTCAGTCTATACCATGTAGACTGTCAGGTGCATTCCGACACCTTGTTCAGCATTAATTGTGAGGTATGACTTCGCATAAATGTTTCATGTTTATGTGCGGGTATGATTTTTTCCAGAGGGCAGGTACGACACACTGGAAAACGCTTTTAACACTAGAAACATGAACCGATCTTTGTACATCTTCCTTCCAAGCAAGTTTGTCCTCGATGGTATCCACAGAGCTAGAAGCATGTCCAGTAATACATGAGACAGCCTTACCAAGGAAAAATGTTACATTGCTTTCAAAACTGTTACCAGGCGAGGTAGTTATTATTGTATCCGAGTCGGGTGTTTTAGATAAAAAGGTTTCTGGAGAATCCTTCAAGGGAATGTAAAAGGTATTAGATGTTTCATTATTGTCAATTGGACACCAATAGAATTTTTATACAGATCAGCGATTGAACAATGACTTAAAAATGCTTATCCGAAATTTATGGCGCTTGACTGATCAAGTTAACAAAAGAGTATCTGTAGATCTGGTGAAACATCTTATATTAGGTAAATTGGTTTAAAAATTGGAACGGCTTTCATCAATAGGGGTTGTTGCCGCACTCATTCGAGTATACAGAAGAAACTCAAACTTACTGACGCGGTCATGACCTAATATCCGGTAAACTGTTTGACGATGAACAGAGAATGCAACTTTAATATACGGCTAACTGTGTTAATGTGATTCATGCCTTTTGATTTCAGTCATTCATTGCACTCTTCTGTCATTAGAAGACTAATATTGAGGAGATAAGATCATTTTATTCTTGTTCTGACCGTAAACAAAACAATTATGAAAGATAGAATGAGTTGCTAACTCTAACTTGCGTAGTCATACAATTAAAGTTATGCCACTCATACTGGGTTTCAAGCATTTGCGTAAGGGAAAAGACCACAAGTCATACATTGTACAATAAATGGCACCGCTGAAGTGGGATTAGATACAAAATGAGGAAGAGGAGTTCACATTACGTTTATCTCTAACTTCTTTCAACTACGAATGATACGTCAATTAGCCTACAATAAAGACAAGGAGGTCAACCCGCAATTCAGCGTGTTGGTTTTATTGTGATTGCTTTTCACGGGAGGAATGAGTTGCACATAACCGATGACAGTTTTTAATTGTACTTTGATTGCAAAAGTTACCAAAACGTCTTTTTATCTGTATGAGGCCTGCGTAATTAACTGTTCGGCAACGAGCTGGTTTCTCCTGGAATGCTCCTATTATGCAGGCCAGACCCTTGAGTCCAGAGTTTATGATAGAATCAGTCAATTCCACACCCTTCCATGGCGTAAACAACTAGAAGTGTCCGGAGTCATCCCATTTTTGATGATATCATAGTTAAACTACTCTCGTTATACCTACTCTAGTTTGTCTCCAATTGTTCTGCTTTTTCTGTGGTTTCTATTGGTTTTCCGTTTGGTAATTGTTAACTGAAGCCAGAACGAGTAAACGCTGCTGCATGCAGTGCCCGCACATTACGACAAGTAGACCAACAAACTTTTTCGGTGAGTACTCTCACAGGTCTGGAGCTTGTCTGTATCGATTTCAACTCGCTCCTTCATCCGATACTACTCGCTGATGCACCGAGCACAACTTCACTCTGCAGCAAGTCGTATAACATCGACACTCTTTCAGATAACCAACGATCCAAGGCAGTCGTCGATTAGATTGTCGGTAAAGCTGTCTATAATTGTATCTTTTTTTAATGATTATCAAATATGCATGAATCCATCATGATCGTCGCGTACTGAGTCTGTATTCAGAATTAGGGTTTTTAGACAGTTATCTCAATTGCTCAGCAATTGAAGTTGGGATCGTCAGTAGCGTCCGATCTTCTTCCTTCATTTTTGTACGTGAGCTTATAGAATCGAATAGACTTAATATGTGGCTTGTTTCTGGTGTTAAACTGGTCAACAGGCTGTGCGCTGACACTGCTGCTACTTGGCCAGTCGGTCAAAGACATACAGACCATGCTGATCAAGGTGAGTGATCAAAATGGCCTATGTAAAATATGCGCCATATTTATGAAGAGCTACTTTTGGACTGGTGCTTACTCATCTGTTTTCTCCATTACAGACAATCTGTCCGAGCCTGTGGATCATTTTACATCTAATCAGTTACTGATATTCTAGAGGAAGTAGCAACAAGAATACATAAATCACGTGCTGCTTCATCCGATTTTTATCATTGATGTGGTGAGTTTACGATGCCTTTGTGCGATTCATTTTCTTATGTAGTTTGGAAACGTTACCTGCTCGATTGGCGATTTGATGTTTATTCAAATGGCTATTCGATATGTCAGTGCATCACAGTTAGTGATTTGTTCACCCTCATTCTGTGGATAACTTTCCTGACTGATTACACTTTGCCGGTTTTTGTTCCTTCTCCTTGAAAGAAGTTTTCTTCTGGAATATTCCTCATAAACGCGGTAGCATAAATCGCAATACCATCCGTTCAAGGTCGTGACTACTTATGTATATGCGTGTAATTGTTCTGGAAGATCATTCGTCAGTAGGTATAACAACGTTCTACTAGTCGGGTCTTATAAATGCATGCTGGACAAAATGCCTATTTTATGATTTTTGACTCAAGGTGTGCTGTTCTGATTTTAGGTCTCATCTGACTGTCCGTTTTTGTCAAAGTGCACAATAGTTACACAAGCTTGGTTTTGTTCAGTTAATTTTACACTTCCTGGCTGTAAATTTGCTCAATATGATGCTCACTTGACCTAATTTGCGTGAACCCAACAATGACTTCTTTTTAAAGGTCATCCAACTGATTCCAGTAACAACTGCACCCTGTGCCGCGACTGAACTACTGCGGAATTACTGGACCCTATTTATCACAATTTTCACCAATAACTTGAAGCGAACTACTTCGGAGTAAGGTTTCCCTTGAAAGACCAAGTGCATAACACAAATGTTTTCGGGTACTTTCGTCCACATAATCCATTTGTTCCGGCGGTAGAATGCCAACAGTGCGGAAGTAGGGCTGCTTGTGTTTGGTAGCAGTACAAGTTCACCGTGGTATGATCGTTCTTCACCGAGTTCGCCTGTTGAAATGTCTTGAAATTTCCAAAGAAGCGTGTTGTTAGTCTCCTCTGACTCGGATTAGAAGTGGTGCACGCTGAAAGGGGTTGCTTGATAATGAAACGTGCAAAAGTCTACCGTTACATCAGACGTTGCCAGGTTTCCTAGTTTACCAAGGTGGAACCGCGCTGACTAATGACTGTTGATATTGAAGCAAGGTCTGTGACACCTTACTTTGTATTTTTTTCTGCTGCACGTGTCTTTTTATAATTACTCAATGTTGTTGGTTTCCTCCCGGCTATCTATATGCCTTTAAGTAAGTTTTCTCCTCCTAAAGTTAGTGATACGTATGTACGGCATTCCTTTTTAAAGCAGAAATCATAGAATGGACAACCAGATTGGTTTCGATTGTTTTTTCGTCTTAAATTCACCAATGCCACTATTGGAACTTCTTTAGAACGGACCATGCATGTCGGCAACAGGTGTGCACTCGACAATGACCACACAAGCTGTGTATCAGTTTGATGTATCCAGTGTATCAGTGCATGTTGCTTTTCAGGATTCTGGGGAGGACGGCGTTGAGGTTGAGTACCGGACGGATGGGCGCCTGCTGAAT
>JTDE01002115.1:26203-42548 GCA_014338405.1 Paragonimus skrjabini miyazakii | reverse complement strand
TTGGCCAGCTGGACACAAAGGCCTCACTCACACACCTACTGGTCTTATTCCTTCGGGTTTACACCGGATACGTGGTGTGTGATAGGATACTGCAAGTGGTGCAGCGCAAGCCACTTGCGGTGATGGTTTATAGCGCAGGCGTCCTTTGGCCTCGGTCACTGTGACAGGCTAATCCGTTTCGGATGCCGCCAACCGTGTATCCAATGACGTGTCAAGTCCCTATGATAGGGGTAGATGCGAAATTTGAGTCGTTCACAGGTGTAGGTTGTTCAGTATGTTTCAAGTGTTGTAGTCCATTGGTGCTTGCTAAAATGATTGAATTATACTGTTCGTTAGCGAAAGCATCGTACAATATTAGGGTTGTGAAGTAACACATCCACTTTCATTCTGTACTCTACTAAGCTGGAATGAACTACTCAGTCCATACGGCTCTAGTAAGGCTGCATCGACTTAGTCTGTATCCGTCGGATGCACTGGAGTTTACCTATGATGATTATGATCATCACAGACACGTACGCACCAAGTCGTCTTAATGCATGCACTGCGGTAGTATGTCCACACTCAACATACTAACGCAACTCTGTCATTTGCGTATCGAGGACGAACATCATTTTAAGCGAGAAATTAGACGGGATGGTTTCATCGTTCAACTTGCGAAGGCAGTACGTGTACACTCGTCCCAACCAGTGCCAGCCCACTGGATCACGGCAGCACTCTAAGAAGAGTGTGTGCGCGAACTGCATATCATATGCGAGACCATCTGCTCTTCACATGCAGAATCTCCCGTCACGACGATGTGAAGTGAATCTCTCCTAGTCTCTGGGGATGATACGAGCCGAAATAACAGCTCTACTTACAGGGCTTCATATCCACACTTGTTGCTCCCCTGTGCCGCCCATTCAGGAGAGGCAAACGTATGGAACGTCTGAATGAAATTCCCATCTTGGTTAGGCATCGTAGTAATGTGAGTAAACCTACCCAAAACTTGCCAAGTTCATCCAATATATGACCAGAGGCAAACTGATTTAACTTCGTGATTCACAAACGACATGTTCTGCTAGTGGATACTGCGAGTCTACCACTTTTACGAGACCGTGCGAAACTGGCTTGCCTTTTTAACCATGCTACACATTCTCATTCGTATGGAATAACATTTTTATTTAACTTCCTCTTTCGTGCACATACACACCAAAATTGGCTGCATTTCGTGCTCACCGTCATTACACAAAATCACATCTGTGCCGAAACCCGACGACCCTGATGATGACGGAATACACGGGTGCCGTAGAGTGCGATCGCGCATGGGCCGAGTTGTTCTACGTATGTTTGCGACCGAAATGGACGTTGAGGCTGACGTCGGTAATCGACTTTTTGTATTCACTATCCACGTTTCTCGTTTGATTCGTGAACTTTGAAGGAGTTTACTGGTGTTGTGTGTAGATCTAGCAGAAATCATGTGCTTTCAATCTAGCATATTTTAATCAATGCATCTCAACATAACGCAGGGGGCAATTATTCAACAGACTATTTTGGAACCATAGGACTCGGTTGCTTTGCGCCAGCTCAACTTCACCAACCTTCACTTCTTCGAAAATATCATTTTTAAGGGCGAAAACTGTATCTTCACGGAGGTTAGTACTTTAGAAATGCAGTCCATTTGTCCAAGGATAATTCGCTTATATGCACGCTTTTTTGCGTGAAATTTTGGAAACGTGTGACAGTTAAATCGTTACGATGGCAAACCTATCTATGACGGGCAGGCGCAGCGATCAGACATGCACCGTTTGACTGACTACCATCTTGATCAACGCCATGTATGTCAGCAACCCTGGTCTTTCAGACGTACGAAAGTTTGTCGCTCGATCAGTTGTATTCAACCTTGTTTGCCCCAGCTTTACTAATTTTGCTGGCGACCGAGATGGCAAGACTCCTTTTGCAGCGACAAAGTGTAATGGCCTCAAACTATTCCATTGCCTGACGGAGTGTTCTAAGATGCTTGACCATACAGTAATTGATGCATGAGACTTGCCAAAACAGTTATCTTTATCGATCGTCAGGTTCACGCCTCTGGTGCTCGCCCAAACGTTTTCGTCAAGAATTTGTTTGCGACAACATTCGATGTCACAGCGTCGTTGTGAACTGGTAGCTGATGCACTATTAAAAGGCAACAACTGGGACCACTCCCTTTCCCAGAGTGCGATAAGCTAATAGAGGATGCTCGAACGATTTGGTTGCGGGAAACCCGCACACTCGTATTCATATACTGAATGCCCTTGTTTATGAATATCTGCTGTATCGTGGTCAACCCAATATTTTACACATTTACTCACTTAACCCGAAGAAAGAACTAACAATAATAGTAAGCATGGATCTCGTGGAAAAGTTGGATAACCACCACAAAATCGCATCAATTGACTCGAGTTCGTGTCTATAGTTTAAGCAACCTGTGACTATCAAGCTTTTGACCAACAGAGTTCGGCGTTACACTGGAACTTATGCAGATTGTCTGATGAACTCAATATTACTTTGGTGACAACTCACACGTCCTGTTAGTGATCCGTTTTACAGTGATGAAAATGAAGGAGGATGTCAGCTGAATTACGTCTGCAGTGCGGACCAGAACCCAAAAAACAAGCATAGATACGACAGGTCACCGAGAAATACCATGATAAAAAAAAGTATCAAGGAGGATATTGAAGGGAAAGCTTAAACCACCTGTAGCTGTTAAAACACCGGCGTGCACCAAACTTCTACACCAAGTCGTGTTGGTTAAAGGCTTGATAGTCCCAGGTTACTTCAACCATAAACACGAAACTAAATCAATAGACTTTTCTTCAATTGATACGGTTTGTGGTGGTTATCCAACTTGTCCGCAAGGTTCACGCCTGTTATCACTATTTTGTGACTCAAGCACACTTAGCTAATTGTTCTCTAGTTGTTGAACATTCATCTCTCGAGGGGGGCAGGGCATATTATTGACTTAACTCAACAAAAAATCGAACACCGTAGTCGGTATGAAGTTGGTTCGAAATGGGCCATTTTTTCTCTGCTTGTATACCAATACCGAATTGGTACACATTTGGTGAATATTGGAATAGACGAAGGAAGGTTACGTATAGGAACGAATGCTAACTGATTCTTCTGACGAATAACTGGTCTGCATCATTGATCACGTGGGTGATCGGGAACGAGGGGCAAACGACGATGGGTCATCGACTGGAGTTAACAGGACAGTTACTGTGTCTCCTCTCGATGTGACCGGGTAACCTGATATTAGTCACTTGAAGCTAGTCGTCTTGCCTGAATCGCGCTTAGGTCATCCACGGCTGGGGTGGAATTACAATGGTTTATCACTTACCTCGACTACTATTAGCTCGGGCTTAGAGACCGCGATCGATCAATTACTCTGGGTGTTTCGGCACCGTTTCCAGCTGTCACTGCAGCCACCGGACTGCTTACTCGGATGGCTACCACTCTGACAGCTAAGACATGCCCGAATTATCCGACCATTCGGATGACGACAGAAGCTTATGCCAATCTCAGTGGATTGTTAATTGAGCCAGAAACATACGATCAGTTTCCCGGATGTGTTTTCCGTCTGCGTCACACAAAACAATCGCGTATGTCATCCCGCGCTCCCATCGGCCCGGCGACCGGGCAGAGACGAGTTAGCTTCGCCTACTCTCTGCATCCGGGACTCTGTCCTCTCACACCGTAAGAGCTAACAAATCCTTGCACCTGTCAGCCTGCCCATGAACATATTGGCCGTGGGAGCCCGTTCACCACTGAAACTCAGAAAATTCCTTTGAATTATCTTAATTTAACATTACGACACTTCATATCGGAAAAGGTGTACAATAAGTACCTGAGTAAATTCAGATAACACATGCAATACATTTGAAGAATCGTAATGATGATCTAATCGACAAAGTTACAAATCGGGATGCCAGAAAATAACCTCGAACACGATGTCACTTTAGTGTTGGAGTGCAATGTTAGTTCATCGTTAATCGTATCTCTTCCCTAGTCCCACTTGTTAATGTAGGGAGTGGACTGTTTACGGTACAGTTCGACCAACCAATGTTAACTTGAGGAGGGCGGTCGGAAGACACAAAGTGTCATATGAACTCATTTAGCCTGCGGACCTATTCACAAAACAAATCCTGTTTGTAAGCCACGTGAACGTGAACCTCTGTAGAGTAATACTAATGGCCTGCAACAATATTTTTCAATTTCGCGATGTGAAATACGAAAGGGCAGGGTTCGCGATCTCAAATGGCTGTAAGTTCACGCAATGGTTTCTCCCCACCCCGGCACAGTTCGGCAAGATAACCTATGCTGGGTAACATTCATTCCTTGATTAATCCATTTCCACATGAACACAGTACCTGTCACCGCTCCGCTCGACCGAACACTGTACAGCTCCGACGGTGGAGCGCTTGCCGCATTAGGACATGCTGTTATAGTCGCTGGGTCGCATCCAGTCGAAGATCAAATTTTCTACAACTAGGTCCTTTTCAAACTAATAAATTTACAAACTACTTATTGGTAATACAGAACATTACCACGTTCAAATATGCGGTAACTTTGGAAAGACTATCTAAACAGTAAATATTCATGTCCCTGTAGATAAGTTAACTAACAATGTGATCCAGGAACACCGATTCATTCCTTCAAGTTGGCCGGAAAACAGCCCATGAATGAATCTCATCAAACTCGCATTGTATTGTCCATGTGACCGTTGAATCGATCTCCTTTGAGTCCCCATTCGCATACTCTTTCAACTAACTCCCAGCGACGAAACCGTCATTCACGAGTCCACCCCCCACACTCCAACTAACAGTCTTACTTAGGTCTTTGTCGGTTAGCATACCCAGCTCGATGGAATCGTGAGTAGAATGGAGATTGGCTAAACGAACCCTGTCCAGCAAAGACCATGTAAACGACTGATGTCGAGAAGCAAGAAATAAAAAATCGTTTCATTTATTCTGGGTGAACGAACATTTAGCTAATGCAAACGCAAAATTGTGGTGAGTTACTAGCTGGACTTTCTCAAGCCAGCTGCTCTGTCCAGGCTACGTCCAACCGTGCTTATATGCATCTACATGAACACCCTCGCAAAAATCTAGAAAACAATGTGCCAACAACAAACCACTCTCGCTTTGTCCACTCAGAAATCCATATTCAGCAAATCACTGTGAAAATCCTCATCACAGGCGTGCACTTTTCCAAACGATGTAGCTGTGGCTCTGTTGAACAGATGATGATCGAACTCAAAAACCCAACAGAAGGAGCCGTGTATTATGAGTCATGCATTATGGGTGGAAGGAGGCGGATAAATTGTTATTGTCAAATCAATACTTAGGAAAAACTTCGGCAATAAGAGATGAAACAAGTGTACTATATCAAAACCAAGATACGACTGTCTGTCATTTTACAGGGCGATGAATAATTCAAACAAGAGGTAGATATCACAGATATATGGCACAAATTGTAAGGGGGTATATACACAGCAAAGGCAACGTGTGTCAAGGTTACAAGAACCTAAAAGGAATGCAGCCATCCAAAGTCCACTTCTGTTCGGCTAGATAGGCGCTGAAGTGGGAACGGGCTCGCGTGAGCACACGTGAAAGGTTGTGTTGTTTCGATTTACGTTGGTAAAAAGCTATCATATCACTCGCTTCATTCACAGTAGCCAACAGATCCTCGCGATATTCCAGAAGCAAAGACAGACAGAGGAACAACAGAAAAGGGTTGCCCTGCCCAAACTTATCCGGTGTGGGCAGGCGGGTGACTGGTTTGATCGACCGCACCGAGCCGTAGCGTGTAAGATCGGATACAACGGGTGCGGGATCAGCTCGGTGCGCTCTACGTCGAACGCACTGCGTTTTACCGTGGCTACCGTCGTCACCGGACAAAGAATCCAATCCCAAAGTGGAAACGTTGTTTGAAGACGCAGCAGGTCGAAGAAGACCTGCGAAGCTGGAATCCGAATCACTGTGAGAGGAACCGGCATCAACGTCAGCTGCGCAAGGATCGGCAGCGGAACAAACTTGCGGGTCATTTGAATAGAAATTTTCCGGTGATGGGACACAACGTGTAATATCATCACTAGCTAGGCGACTTAGGACCGGGCGACTCGATCCCGATAACCGTACAACGTAAGGCGATCCAATAAGAGAATTGATCAGGCTCACATCACGAGATGTGTAGCCAGATGGATAGGCCATAGACATAGTATTGGCGTGGAGTGGGTTCGAAGGAAACACAAGTGTCTGCTCAGCAAGGACGAGATAACCCTCGGACTTTGAGTTACTCACATGATTTTCGGTCTGCGACAAGGCGCGAACCAATGCTACAGTGGCCCACTGAATCTCAAACAGCCGTAGGCAATCGGGGAAACAGAACTCACGCTTCAGTTCTAACATAATCCAACGCTGTGTGAAATACATATCAGACAGACCGTGCATACGCAAAAAATGCGCTAGGTGAGGATCTGTGTAGACGAGCAAATCATGCAGGTGTCGAATTTTGGTCATCAAGCCCGACTGTTCGGAAGAATGGAAGTTGCTTTTCACACGTTTCATGAGGGAACAGAAACACAGATATGCCGGTGCTTCCTCAGACTGAATAACCAGCAGGGGACTTGCCAAATCTGACATACCTAAAAGTAAAACAAAAATGTGTGGAGAGAAATACTAAGTGTAGGCTGGATGATTTCCACATGTGAATGTAACAAAGTAAATGTGCGACCTTCACCAAGACTGTTGAAATGTGGAACAAAAGGCCGAGGGAACTGTGAACAGAATGGCCGAAAGCCTCGGAACGAAATTGATAAGATAAAAGTAAAACAAATTATTAGGCACTTGGATATCTGTTAAAAGGAAAAGTCCCAATTTAATGTGAAAACAGAGCGACAGTGTTAATGATTATTAACTTATGTCAATCTGGAGTTTTAAAAACTTTGGAAACGGGAAAAAGCAACAACTAGGTGTACTACTTTCTTCTCACTATACCCAAACAAAAATATCGCCACAGTGGAAGCCAAGAAACCGCCGAATAAACTTCAGATGAAATTCTAACACCGTTGCAATACTCTCCTCTGAAGAACATTCACGAGTGTGGTCAAAAGAGTACGCGCTGAGAGTTAAACTCTTCTAGATGAGAGGCGCCGACAAAATTATGTTCTAGGCAAACAACATAACTAAGTCGCGTTTTCTAACTGGATGGAATACAACACAGTGCGTGCACTGAATGCTCACTAAAACATTTTAGTAGAGAACCTTGCCTCTTTCCCGGTTTAGCAAGGAAGACATTAAGGTCACATTGTTTGACAACATACACATCAGCTTTTAGAGATAAAACAACCTGAAAACAAAATTGGTAGCAATATCGATAATTATCGAGAAGCGTTATAAAACATTGTTTCGAGCCATTTCGGCCGTAGACAGTACAAACCGAAGTGAATTGTATCCATTCGCACTAGTTAAATGATAACTCAGGCCCCTTCACACGACAATCGCGGTGTTGATGAGAAAGTGAATGAACAACGAGGTAACGATCGATATCACTTCTTAGTTTGTGTGGATCAGAGGCTAGCTCAGATCGAAAATGAGGGCATCCATATGTCGTTAGAATCAGGAACCAGCATTCAAAGTTGATCACTTATTAGTTGCACTCACCACCCACGGCTTAAGTGTGCTATGACAAAAGAAGTTAGATCGTTTCCATAAATGGACAAGTATTTGTTCAAATGAACCACTCAACTAGTTCATCTGTTCGTACAAGGAGTGGGTGACAGCTGTGAAATGGAATACTTTCTCACCCTTACTAGAGTGGAGACCTATTTGACGCAAACCATTTGGTGCGGACCGAAAATGGTCTCTCGTCAGTAGTAAATCCACCAGATGGGACGCCTCTGTACGACCGTTTGTGTTTGAGCATTGTTTCCCCAAAAGAATCTTCGGTATTCCAACAAGAAGTGGCACTAAACTATACATCATCCCTAAAGAGATAGGTCGTGGCTGGGAAATGACAATCACTGTAACTAAGTATTGTTTGCGCGATAATGAAGAAACGAACGCGTACGGATCAATAAGCACGGTTTGGTAGAGGTTTACTCGAGGGTAGCTGTCGACCAGTACAAATTCTATATCATTAGTTAGGTTGGTGAAGTACCGGCACAGCTAGGCTGAGTTCGTCATAGGGAAACATGTCACAAGGTCAAAAGTAAAACAAATGGAAGAAGTCGGTTTAAACATTATGATCTCTCCGTGGATGAAAACTATATGAAAAACAGGATGGTCAATTTAAGAGTAATTGGTTGAAGTCAATATTGCACTTGAGACGATAAACCGTATTAGATGAATATAGCGCGTCTCGTGACCTTGAACTATGTATGTGTGTGCCCAGTAGTCAGATCCAGGGACACACATGTCACAGCGACAAGTCAGGTATTTTAAATTTGCATTTACATTACTCAGTGTCAGGTATCATGTAAAACTTTTGATTATAAGTGAGCTATGTATTATCCGGCTGCTCAGGCCTACATAGGAGCAATCAAGCTAATCACGGCTAGAACTTAAAACTATGTGATCGACTGGTGACGCTCTCAACACTGAAGTATGTCAAGCTCAGTGACAAACAGAATACTCAATAGAAAACAACAGACCGGAACAGAGTTGGCTCCATTCGGCAGCACTTGAACGACATTGTCTTCCTCCTTGAACCCAATATGTGATTCAAGATTATGCACAGAACAATACAGTGCGGTAATCAGCAGTAAGACAGAATCGGAACTAGTTCGATTATGCTTAACTTAGACGTGAACGGATTGATCGGAACTGTGGGTGTAAGTGCGAAAATGCGACAGCAACAATGGTAGACGAAGTCCAGTAGATTAAAAAGTATTCAGTGGCAATTTATCTTGGAAATAGCAAATCATAACTCGAATAGAACAGAGTTAGTATGCCAAACTCAAATCAAACTTCACAAACTGTAAGGGTAGTATTTTCAAAAATCTACAAACGTAACCAAAATAAGGCAGCGAAAAATATTTGTAAAGATGGAGAAAACAATCATACAAACTCACACACTTAACATACTTGTATTTGTTTTTATGAGCCCATTACTAGTTTTAGAAGAGGGCTTTTATCGAAATATATTAAGCTCAGCAATGTTTTGAACTTAAAAAACTAAACAAAATCAATGGGAAAATGTCGGAATACATTTCTGATGATAACAGTGTAAGTCTTAAGTTTTTACGTTTTCATCAATGAACCGACTAAAAACTAACATACAAGTTTTTACTCGTACCTCCTCACAATCTATCATCAGGCTGTCAATTTCTGAAGTCACTGCGTTAACCGAAAGTTTAAGTTTATTAGCATTAGTTTCAACATTATTTTGGTTTATTTTTGGTGTACTCCACGCTTTTTCAAGCAGTTCAATCTTTTCTCTGTTTTCATGGCCCTTGCTTCGGCATTGGATGATAATCAAGACCAACACACACACAGTTCGACTCAAAAATCCAGGGTTAACATTAACCAAAGGTGTTACAAACAGTTTTCGGACAGCATAAGATGTACTCGTCTCGACAAACTCAGACATTAATATCTACATTTTTTCCTGTTTGAAATAACTCGATATCACTTTCGTGTGACTGGATGTCACGTTAATACGTCCCACGGGGTTTAGCCGAAATTCAACGGCAAACAGTGTCGTACGGCTAATGTGCACATGGGTAGACTGGGAAATACATGGATTGGTTGGCTCTGACAAAGTGAGAAGACGTGGTCCTGCTAAATGCAGAGAGTAAACTAAGTTAGCTCGCCCGGACTCAGTTACGTGGGACGTCTTACATTGACGTCAAGACATAAGAAAGTGCTATCGAGACATCTTAAACTGGGAAAGATATAGTTCACCAGAATCGGACGATACTAGTCAACTTGTGCTTGACCCATAAAAGCCCATAATAACAGCAACATTGTTGGAAGCTTAAATCAAACAAAAACCAAATGCACCAAGTGTTTAAGTTGCATAGATTTTAATAACAAGTTTATTCATACAACAATATATAAGGTTTGGTCGGTATAAAACAAAGAGAGCAATACATGGAGATATCCAGAGTTACAAGTTGGTAATCTGTAAATTCCAAAAAATCAAACGCAATCAGTCTTGAAGACGTGGAGTTAGCTGACGTCGATCCATAACCTCGGCGGCATTCAAAATCTGCTAGATTTTTTTCTAATAAAACGGCAAACTACTTGGAAGGCAAGCCAGAGGACTGGCTGCTAATGACCGTCAAACGATGAGATATGAATGACGAGAGAATGGCGTTGATCTATTGCATCGGAATCAGACGAACCCATTTTGGAATACTATCCGCAACTTGATCGTGTAAGCTTTCAACTGCTTTCATAACCAATCGTATGGGCGTCAACGGCAGCTAGCCGCTACTTTTGTGCTTCTATGATGTCTACCATTATCGGTCTGTGAACTAGTCATTCATCAATGTTTGTGTTTCGGTTCGAACAAACACCAAGGTTTGACAACATAACGAGATATGGATGGAGTTTCAACTATTACTCGTCAACGTATTCAAATACCAGATAAAAGCAATATACTTATAGAATGAAAGACCTTCTTCAACTGTAAAAATAGAATGTCGACAAATTGTTAACGTAGAGGTAATCTGGTTCTCACAGAGGAGACGGAAGATTTCTTGATCATCACATCGATTGCAACCATTAAGTGAGTAGCTCACACTGAACATCAAGGAAATTAATTAGGTGTGAGTGGAAACTAATTCATCGAACGGCGAACATAATACAGACATGGGGAAAGGATCGCGTAAAGCATGCCAAAGCCCTCATAAAATCACACATTGTTTTTGTTGACAGAACAATATAGATGTCTCAGTATGAGGTTCAGACAAATACATGGTTGACTCATTGAAATTAAACTAGATGTATCATCGTATAATCACGTATTCCAATGGGTGGAATTATTACAAATGTAGACGGAAATGTTCGAGACAGTCGAGTTCTGAAGTAATCAACAAGGCGAAGTCAATAAGCTGAGTTACACTACTATTTTATAGAAACGATTGAAATCATTGACAATCGTGGAGCACAACAGAGTTAAGATATCCTACCACACCCTCTGTCGCATGAGTCCTACAAGCATGAATAGTGTCAAAAGGAAATAGTTGAATAACCCGGCTGACTCAAGTGAACTTGTACACAAAAACTAGTCAATTCTCAACCCATATGTGTACAGTCGAAAACTAGCGTTTCATTGAAGCTAACAAATTAATCACCTTCCCACCTAATTGTTTACAATAACAAAATGTGAACACTGCGTCACAATTGGATTAATCTCACGTTACCAGGGCCAATTCGAATGAATTGAGCCCGTCGAAGAGTGCGTATGTGTATCTTTATATCAGGCTCCAACACCACAGAATGCAAAAAACCAGCCAACAATTGCAATAGATGTGAATACCACTAACATGGACAAGTATTCAAACAACGATACGAATCCACTTGAACAGGAAAGTATCGAAGATGTGGCTGTGTTAAACAAACTGCCCATGATACATATACACCCAAACTTACCGTAAATGATGAAGAATGATGTTTCAAGTAGACATATGTAGCACATTGGGCTACGTTAAAATCACGTGACACTTCTGTTCTATCAGACAGAAGCGGAACTGTTAAGCCGCACACATCATGACAGACATGTAGCATTGACCTCTTTGGTACACGCGTTAGGGAAGCACATATACTGGACCTAGTGTCTTTATTTTACAGGTCGTCAGCAATAAATCACCTAACAAGAAGAACAGTAGTACGTATGATAAAACTGTGAAACCAACTGGGAATCTAGCCAGTTTTATAAACTGTTTTTTTTTAAAATTAAATGACCGTTGTGACGCACTATTTTTCTGTAATCCGACGTAAAGGTGCTCTACTATAGTAGAATTTCCCGGAGGATCTATTGTCAGACCACGAGTCTCATCACTCTGGGGCTGTAGAAGTTAGCTAACTTACCTTGATTGTAGCCCACATTGGGATGGTAGATGCAGTAGGTGGCCAACAGATCGAACAGTTGACATACACGGAAACGGTTCTCCTCACCTAGATAATATGGATTAGCTGGGTGGGGGGGGGGGCGATAAACAAATGGATAAACAAATATTGTGGAAGACTGATTGATCACATAGAAACTTGGGCTAGTTTGTCCATGAGAATGGGATACATGGACAACAGCGAAATATTACCGTGAGTTATGTGCACAGCCAATTTCACAACTTCTATGATGCAAAAAATGTCCGCAAGTTGGAAGTTTTAGAAAGTACCACAAACCAATTTCGCTTAGTTAATACGATTATCGACTGTTTCCTGAGCAATCGCCGCCACATATGGTAAACAAACAATAAGGGCATTGAAGTAGGATTACAAATGAACAGCTAGTAGACGAATTCCGCGCAAGAATGAAGAAAAATAGCTATGCGGTTGACATTCGAAACCTGTTAAGAGAAATTAAAGGATATGGTAGCACCAGAAACCGACTCCATACCTTACCAGCCATGTAGCACTTCCTTAGTGACAACAGTGAGATTAAGGCTAAAGGCCAACAGTGAGATCAGGCATAGCCCTCTAAGTTTAGCAAGTACACAGCACAACGTACGTTGTGAAACAGAAAATAACAACACCAGGACGACAGTCGTGTGCCAACCTTTTACCGCATCGGGATCTATTCATTAAAATCGTCAACGGTTGGGTGAAAACAAGAAGTGGCTAGAAATCATGTAGACCTTGTTTCCGCTAGGTGTGACTGGTGGGTTGCATCTGTTAGGTTTTGGACTCATGATGGTTCAGAAAGCTGGTTGGACAAGCTATCCTATGAGGCAGTGAGTCGCATTCGATGGCTGGTCTGCGCACGCGCCAATTGCTGGATCTTTGTTTAACCAGTCCGTTCTTTAAGCTTCTGGAATATTCAAATCCACTTCTGGAGAATCACAGAGTAATCGCGGAGCGAAGTGATGTAAGTAAAATCCACAGTACAAGGGTCAGGATGAGACAATAACGTCTAACTTACCAAATGATTGTAAGTGAACCAATACTAGACAGCTTTCTACTCGTTGTTGTCTTCAATTATATCATGTTCCTTAACAGATAACGTATGGGTCATTTACACAGCCTTAAATAAACACAATACGCACTACCTCCCAATGTTTGACTGTAGTGTATTCCAATGAGTGACCTGATCAGCTAGCAAAAATGAAGCATAAAACTGAGCTCTGATTCATGCATTACTTTGTTCCACTGGAAACAAGCAGGCCAGACCTAAGAGTTCGTACAGAAATGCACAAAGCAGCTGAAAACCTGTAGAATTCCAAGGTGATCACGAAAATATATCCAAAGTATCATCGATAGAATCAACAAAACATTCACGTGACCTTACAAAATACAGACAGGAAATATTTGCGTGGGCACAATGCTGCACAAAAATTTGAAACAAATAATATCGACCAAGGTCAAAACTCCGCAAAGACGGTGGACAAGTCAACATAACGATAAACTGTTGTCTATCGCCGATTAATCTAGAACAAACCCGGGAGGAACTCCGACACAGTGTGATTCACATGGTTACAACGATGGATAAGAATGGCAACACAACCAAAAGTATCGTATAAGACAGCTAGATACTTACTCCAATCTGTCCGTACCACATCGATGCTGACCGAGGCCAAGGTGGCCAGCTGTTCCTCTGACAGGCGACCTTGGGCGTAGGCCATCTTCCATGCCTGTCGCAGTGATGCGTACTGACGGGTTTTGCTTTCCAGTAGACTGATACGTTCCTGTCCAGTAGTTTCAGCCGGAAAAACGGACAGCAGCAGACGCCAACCGACTTTACGAAGATTGGCATCCAAACCCCCGCAATACACGCCCCAACTGACACGCGAGTGAAAATGTGAAAAGAGCGCACGGATGTAAGTGGAGCGAGAAACAAGCTGGAACGAAGAAGTGCAAGAAAACTGGCAAACTAATGAACCTACTGAGAGGTTTGTTCAGAAGTGGTGAGAAAAAAGCCATCACAGTATGAGATGACTACTGACAAGTTAAGAGGATAGACGAGTGTGTTTGTCCAAATAAACTGCGATGAGTTAACAGTGGATTGACTTGGTACAAACCGGTCAAATAATAGGAGGATTAAGCAATTACGTCAGAGCACCGCAGATTTTTAATTGAGTATAAAAGCTTTTTTTTACAGATCTAACACCGAGTATTGTTGAAGTTACTTCACACAAATGTGCACAATGAGTTGCTCAAAGCTGGAGATAATCGGTATTACATTCCGGCTGTTGTGAACGTAAAAGATAGCTGGTCTGCGAAGCTGCTTATTGCATGAAATCCCGTACAGGTTATGTGAAAACATAGGACAACAAACGCGCACGCTCATTTGAATGGCTGACGTGTATCCACACACATAGGGCAGAAACACATTGTAATTCGCTTTGGTGACATGTCTCCCATAGTGCGTATACAGTTCCAATAGTCGCTTCTCGTCCCTCGTTTTTCTGGCGTTGAGACCTGCCCTTTATTTCCCGAATGTACGTACTATCCTACTCACAAACGAAGCTGCACATGGTGCGGGAAGATATCCCCCCTGAAGACTGAGCATAATCAGAACTCAATATTGTGCCGCAACGCCGGAAAAGCAAACGAGCATGCGAACTGCGCACGCCAGCAATGATCGTTGTCGAAGCACTCTGCTAATACTTCTTCCTCCTAGACAAGCACTAGGTTACCATCTCAAAGCCAATGAGCGGTTGACAGACAGGTTGTTTGTCTTTCATGTAAGCACTTGAGACCCGTGATTTGAGTTCACTGAACAGAGGAATGAGTCGCGTTGTCGAACAAGGGTCGAGAACTATAGTCATGAAGTAGTGAGCGGATTTAGATGTTTTTTCGATGACGCTGGAAAAAGAGGGGAATCGAAGAAGCAATGTTAAATTGGAACCACAACATGTACCGTTTAATCTAATGCATTTTTTTAACCGCAAGTGTTGTCGTAGATTCCGGGAGCCCTTGATAAGATTGTTCTGAATCCTGATTTGCCGTTTCGTAGAAAACAAGCTTGTGTCCCGGTGACATGCCGGAATGCTCTTGAGGTCGCTCAGATTCGGCATTAGATGGACCCTACATCCCCAGCCATCACAAGACAAATCAGTTGTCGTTCCTATTAGTTCTGAAGCTTACGTATCGACCTCATTTGTGCAAGGTACACAACCAGGTCTCATAAAACCCTTCGATTTCAAAGCTTTTGATTCAATTCGGTTTTAGGATGAGAATAATTTTTTTTACAATTATCGGTTGAAAGACATTCGCACTTGATAAAGAATTGATTGATGCGTGACCCTGTTTTGAAATCAAAACACGCGACAGTTATATCAGGAAGAATTTTTTTTAAAAGCACCGAAGTGTTGGCTGATTTCAACAACATGCTCCGTTCGAATTAGGCCGATGAGATGAGCATTGTGTTTAACTGAGCTATTATGTCTTTTAACCAAGTACCACTTTGACCTAACCGATAGTTTGAGTAGTGTACTCCAAGTAAAAACTATGGCCAAACAATCACGATCCGTTTGTTAGTGATTTGAAATTCCAGACAAATGGATAGACGAAATCAGTCACGCTAGGATTACTGGACAGTACATTGAAACATGGTCACCTGTTAAACAAACCATCGAGTTTGGAGTGTTCGAATAAATTTAGCAGAACTTCCTAGCTGCTTCAATTACACTTCACAACCGAGAAGGTTCACTCTACCCGTTCGCATCGAACCAATAATTGAACGTAATGAGAAATTGCTCTCACACAAGGCATCAGTGACAAACCCAATGACCAAGGAGTTGGAAACAACGGCACCGATGGCCAACAGTCCACTACAACTAAGTCAGCTTGATCGATCGACAAAAAGTGAGAACAATTAGAACAATTGAGCGGCAGTTTCGAATCAATCGGATAGGAGAGTACATGATGGATTAATCGAAGTTTGGCAACCCCACGCTCTTTTTTGTCGGGTGAACGCAGATCGCGAGTTTTAAATGGTCAGAAAAAAGGCGTAAACAAGGGTGTTGTCTGTCATTCGATTGTGGACGTTGCGTTAGCAGCTTATCAGGGAACTGCGGGAAATAAAAGAGTATATGATTAAACCGATCGCCCCCACTAAGTATCGCCAATTCACCATTTGCGAGAATAGCGAAGAATGCTCCGTGTAGTGTACTTCCTTACCTCCTGCGAAACAGCGATAAACTCATAGAGTTACACCT
>JTDE01002115.1:5523-26103 GCA_014338405.1 Paragonimus skrjabini miyazakii | reverse complement strand
ATATATATATATATATATATATATATATATATATATATATATAATGCGGAGAAAAGGGGACAGACCTCAGGGAATCGATGCACCTAGTGTAGAACAATAGCCGTGCACTTGTCATGCTCGAAAAGCGTTAGATAAACCGAATTTTGTGTTCAATAAAGAAAATGATCATGTATATCTCTCAGATGTATGACCCAATTTCAATGAGGGATAAACTTTTGTGACCCTTTTTGTCAAAAATCTGGCAATTTATCATGTGATAGATTTAATCTAATTCAGCGGAATAAATGGACCCACGTGTTTTGATTTACGGCGTGTTCTTGCAATAATGTGGCCAATTACATTCGCACCATTCTCCTACCGAAAACGTTGCGGACATTTCAGTAACACGTGTTCCAATTGCACAAGACTCTTCTTCGTAGCTAAAGTGTGGACTGACCCAGATCGCATACGATCATTTATTTAGGAGGGAATCAACGAAAGCGACTAATTTGAACAACAGATAGTGATCTGCACCTTTCGTAGCACGAAGCGATTTAGATTGGCTCATATCAGACAATCTCGAATGGTAAGATATGTAGCTGAGGTTTAATGGGTGCACACACTTGAAGAATGGCAAACATAATACCGGTGATGTTGTGCTTCTTGTGAATTTTGATCAACAAACACGGATGGTAGATAAATAATAGTAATTTGAATTCACGGTTACTGATGAGTAGGTCGATGGGATTTCGATTATCACAAGCTGAACACCACTTTTACAATTGATTATGCTCTCAGATCAAATGTTCGGTCGTTTCACACGAGAAAGAATCACCAAGAGCCTTCAGTAACAATTCAAATGAACAGATTAAATCTCCGTATGTGATTGTGGACAACCGTTTGAACGGGATGATTCAGTGGCGCATGTGGGGCAGAATGAAAATGGAATTCCAGGCCAGAGATGTTCCTTCATCTGATTAGCAGAGTCTTGTTTATCGATAAATAGTTTATCCCGTAACTACAGACACTCCTAAATATCCACAAACACAAGAAAAAAAATCATTAAGCCGACATGTTAAAACGCAACGCTATCGGTAAACCTCATTTTAAAAAAAAACAGAGGAAACATTAGAGTGAACACCAACTCGAGAAGCAACCGCAATAAACAACATGATGGAAACTTTCAGCAAGTGAAAGCATTTTTACTAGAATTTTTCCGGTTGAATCAAACGTCCGACACCATCCAAACACAGACGGAACTCGACATCCGACATAGGCGGTTTATGTGAACGGAGGGTTGTTGTATTGTCCATCTTCATACCTGAGTGACGTGAACAAAAAATTGTGATGTATGAATAAATGTATCAAAAATGAACAGTGTTTAAAGGATTACTTCATGTGTGGGCGTGTCGGATACCTAAGATGTTGTTAAGTGTCTTTTGTAAATATAAATTGAACATCACGTGTAATGGATCACAAATTTCGCATTCCCATAGACTTCACAGTCAGCCAGTTTTGAAAAGAAGCATTATACTCGGGTTTAACTATTGGTAGAGCACGTCAGTAGTACATATTCTTGATACGACTACGATGTGAACCCAAGTAACGATTTCATGAAGCAACCACGCCCATAACTATACTATCGAATTCACGTTACATATGACCGCATTATAACATGCAAACGTTCAGTCACAACTACTTGTGCATAGTGCTCGGATTGACCAATACGCTCGGGAAGAGACAGTAACTGACCAGTTGATTTCAACCGATGAACACACGGATTTATCTTCAATTTTAAATCACAAAACTTATCAAACTTGTTGAGCGGTATCTTTGACAACTAGTGAGTAACAGGGTAGCTTGGTTGACAAATTGGTCATTGATCGTGGTTTCTTTATTCCCATAAACCTTACATTTAGTCATTTCTAGACAGAAGCAACAGACTGGGGTTTCGCCCTCGTCAGTATTGCATGCAAATTTGAGACCAGTTGTAAGTGACGTTCGATTAAGATTACCTACATTTTCAATGGTTTGTTTTATGTGTTCCAGTGCAAATCAATTTAACTCATTTTGTCCTACTCACCCAGGAGATGCAAACGTAGCGTCAGTACGCGAAAAAAAGTTGACGAACTAACCAACAATGTTAGGAAAAATGTTCTTCACTTAGACCCTGCTCATTTGAAGGTAAGACAAACGATGACTAAGGCAAGGGAAAGCTTATACTTGATAGTTCAGCCAGTTGAACGACAGTTTCAGTTTTTCCGCTTTGTCGTTTTGAAGGCATGCTAATTTTTTCGGCTTATCTGAGTTCCACACGGTTCTCTGTCAGAGCGTAATCCTCTGAGGTGAAACAATCTATTATGTATATACTTCCTTCTACCTCCTTTTCTCAAAAATAATAGAACAGATTAATGGCCGAATAGCCATAAGGAAAGTCGCCAAATTATTGTTGACAGACTGAACTTGATTAGCTGAAACAGAAGTTTTCTGACATACCTCTACAGCTCACAACCGTTGACTTAAAACCGAAAGGCATCACTATGTCGTCGCTCATCTCCGAGTTGGTCGAGAAGATGAACCGATAATCAAAAAGCCTGTTATTATCGTTAATATTTCAGCTCATCGACAGTCCGTTTCATCAGACAATAGTATCGTCAGGGAAAAACCCCAATCAGAAGAAGCCAAAGTCAGATGGCGAGAGCGAAGACGGTTGGTACCTTCCTGAAGCTATAGTCTGTTTCATGTGGTCAACCGTCTTGCATCCTTGAATTCGCTTGTTATTATGAATGCATATGTTAACGGTACCCAACGACGAAGTACAAACGCAACCTTCAGCCCGTGTCATATACAGTGCAAGGCGTTGAGTTGTTCGAATTTATGATGAAAAACTGCTCGGCCTTGAGAGTCAGTTACGTTGGGGTTCATAGTTGTGGATGCGAAACATCCAGTCATCCGAGTCGATTTCTTGTCACACTCTGGACTCGTCGTTGATGTCATGACCAGGAAGTTGCTCGACAGCACGACCACCTTGTGCGTACGTGGCAAGGCCACATCGAACAATTCGGTCCAACATTTGGTCTTACCGGATAACCGCTTCGAAATTTTCTTTCAACAATTTACACCGCTTATTAACCCGGTGAACTCGACTTCAACAGTAAAACCAGTTTTTCACCATGTCATCACCAAAGGACCACTGACCGCTGCGCGTTCGCGACGATTGGCACTATACAAGGTCAAAATCCTTCAGGTAAAGTGCAAGTGCCTTTTGCGACTTAGGTATATCCAGCCTTCAAGTAGACAATGGTCTTACCCTTGCACGTGCTTCCTCAGAAATCAGTAGGTAACGGGCCTCCGCACGGAGGTTACCATGTAAAGAATAAACAGACCGTCTACAATAGATATCCCACTACCCACATTCGCGACATCTCTATCGGATTGAACAGGGAGACTGTCTTAGAAAGATAGGCTTAGCGCAAGATGTCACCAAATTCCTTTGACTACGGAGGTGATTCCAGGGATAGCAGTCATCACTGTTTAGGACTCCATGAATTCGTTCACAAAACATTCGGATCGCGAAATGTCCCTCAGACTTTCCAAGGGTCCATGGGTCACAATCATCGAGGTCTTCATTTTATGTATGTCTGCATCGATGACACCCTCGTTTCAAGTGATATCAAGTCCTATGGAGTGCACTTTCGATGTGGATTTCATAGTTTCTGGTTTTTTTTTAGGGTGATTACAATTCAACCTATTCAACCTTTACTCGAGAAAATTAGTGACGCCAAGGGTTGTCTACTACTGCAGTCACTAAGAAGTCTCCAGTATCATTTAATAATACTGTTTTATTCCACGGTGTTAAGAGCTTTTAAAACCCCTCATGCTGACGCTGCATTACTTGCGACCAGAGATACCTTAATCCAATTGACTGCATTATCCCAGTTCATGGTAGATAGATGCTTGACGCACTCCAGTTTGCAATAGGCACCACCCTATAACAAAACGTGAATGAGGAAATCCTGTTTGTCCTTTCTTTTCTGAAAACTTCAACTAACGTGAACACGCCATAGTACTTCCGGGCATGAGTTAGTGGCCATTTCTATTGGTACTAGGCGTTTCTGAAAAGTTGCAATTTCGTCATTTTAATTTAACACAAGCCCCTCATGTTCGCCTTACGTCGCTCTCCCGACCGGTATTCCCCGAGAGAAACAGGACAGTTGGATTTAATTTGCAAATTCATTGCTGATATCCGTTTAATCGACGGCTCTTGAAACGTCGTCACGGGCGCTCCATCACGTACAAATGTCAATTAACAATCGACAAACACCTCTGATCCACTCGCCCTGGCGAATTCTCAGGTCAATGGCCAGGAACCACGACAACCTAGTGACAATTATATATATATATATATATATATATATATATATATATAACACGTGAGAAACCCTCAAGGGGTGGCAAACGTGTCACAATATGTGGAGAGAGAGGAACAAGGGGGAAAATGTGGAAGGATAAGAAGGAAAGAAATCAACGGTGCACACAGAGACTCGCAATACGAACGCCACAAACTTCTAACCTCCACCACATCAAACAGCGTCTTCAGTCAAAGATGTTCACTGTCCTTCAGACCCCAGCCAAGAAGCCGAGAACGCCCTACTGAAGCAAGCTTTAGAGTAAGTGCCTTTATACCTCGAACCCAAGTAACACGCTGACTACCAGGCTGACGCTCCCAGCCTAATTCACTATTCAAAAACAAGGCATGGCATGACAGACGGTGAGTCGGCATCCAAAAGAGGAGCCAAGCCAACGAAACTTGTGAGACGAAATCAGTGTGATCAAAATGGGGAGAGTCTACCGATTTCAAAGGCACGCCGGCGAACTTCGTCACTGCTGATACGGCGTTCCTATCACACGCCGCTAGTGCTTCGGAGACACTGATGATAGACAACGGACACTGTGAGCGTCCTGCGCGCGAACATACCAAGACTGCTCGGAGAAGACTGGCAAAGTCATCCTGTCTGGAAACTCAACTTAATGCAACACATCAAGCCCTTTAGGTGCTCCATTAAAGTTCCATCAAGTTTCCACTAGTTCATTGTAAACGTCGATTGGTCCAAGTTCGTATGCGAATCGTTTTATAACTGTGGCCATCACCGACAGACTAACACCGAATACGTTCAAGCGTCTTTAACAGCGGTGAGTCTTGATACTACACAAAATGTCTTCACATGTTCGCACGTTCTACGAACTCAGTGTATTTTGTAAATTCCTAAGTTCACGGTTATTCTAGCTGGTTGAGTTTGCGTAGATATAACTTTCAGTAAGAAACATATGATGACTAGAAGTTTCAATCGATACGAACGAACTTCAAACACGTATGTGTGTGTGTGTGTGTGGAACACTGGCAGCGAAGCTGCTGTTGGCACGGTTTAACAGAATGAAGCGCATCCAATTTAGCAACGTCAAGTCACATTTGATTATTCGATGACCTGATTTGACACAGTGGTCTGAAAAAGATCAGAAAGTCCCAGTCTAGGTAATTTCGATTTCATACTTCAATTTTACCGAAAGCGAAAGAAAATAGTGTATTGTTTCAGAAATATATCGATTCAACGACAAGTACGATGTAAAACAATTTAGCTGCCAAATCGGCCCGTATAGCCCCATAAACAGTGGTCTTCGAAACACGACGATAGCTCTCGTCATACACAGTGTGACCTAATATAATCAAGTGGTTTCTTTCGCTCACTGAGACAGTTCTTCAAAACAATCGATTTTCCATTAGCTTTCATTATGAAAACCGTCAGGTCTAACCAATAATTCATGGCTTATCATTTTCTTAAAACAAAAAATCATCCAGTTTGCAAACCCTAGACCCATATACGCCGGGCTCCGTTGTATTTTCTAAATAGAACGAAGCATCATTCAAAGTCTGTACTATCTCATGCGCCACTTAGCCTAAGTCTACGTACCGTTAAGGACTGAAAAAGTGAACTCGCTTGACTTTCGTTATCACACCTTTCAATTTCAGCCTTAACGATGCCTACTGCGTAGTGCCACTCGAGATGTAGGACTAAACGTTTACAGAGATGATGGAATGTCTGAAGGCAACTTACGACCTTGATCTTGAGCAGCTACGTTAGGTAAACTAAGAGTATTATGACGACCAAATCCGCAGGATACAGACGCTCTTAAGCCATGGAAGATACTTTTCTGTTACCATAAATGGATTAAATTGAAGAAAACTACCAACGGATTGGAAAATACTATTTTCTGTTCGACGAAGATGCATGTGCAAGAGAAGATTTACCATATGACAGAAAAGCCACCATTTGCGAACCGATTAGCACAGTTGAATCAATAAATGTAGAGGAGAAGAAACAGGAATATTAACTTGCCACCGGAACATTCAGATAAATTATTGTGAACCTTGATGAGACCTTTCCAGATGAGTACCCATAGATTCAATCACAAGCAGGTATGATGGAGTATTTTACACAAACGACACGGACCTTGCAAGTGGGATTGAAAAAACACACCGCGAACAAACACCGGACTAATTTATCATCGGATCTGCATAACAATAAATCATAGCATCTACATTTCGCGCAAATATTTCCTGTACTACAGCGGACAGGTCAGTAAGCGTTTTCGACAATTGTGAAAACTAAGGCTACATGTGTAATAAAGATATATGTTGAATGCTACCGGAGTCCAAAGTGCTGCTAACAAGGCTCAACTGTATTTGTCCCTTGGGAGGCAATGTGTCGACAAATCAAAATGAATATCAGAACATCATTTATTAACACTAGCATCATTTTCAGCTTTGAGCCGTACTCATGAACAATACAGCAACAGCAGCCGTTGAACTTGACGGTGGTGCACTGAGAGACAAAATAATAAATCTGTACACATGTATATAGAAGAAAAACTAAGCAAAAATAATAGATAGTTGTAACCGTCTTCTCGCCTTCTCACGCGTGTCAAGCCGTCTCGTATAAGTGATGCTCACTATCCCAGCCTGCACACACACACACAACTCACACGACCACCGGCCTGAAAACTCTCTTCCACATCCGAACGCATGTACGCGCGCAGTCACCCTCTCCACATTGGATGCGATTCGGTACGATCGATGCATGGACACGCATGACGCGGTGGGACCCGGATTAGAACAGAGGTGAAACACCCGCACAAAACAGAACACAGTCCCGATGAGCGCCACCGCATATCAAACCCAACAATAAGGATCCCAAACATTGATTTAGCCTTTTAATCTATTGTCTTTGAGATATCGTTATGTCATATAGATTGAACATCACCCACAATTGATCGCAGCTGTCGCATTTCCATAGACTTTCCAGTCGGCCCCTTTCGAAAAGAAGCACTAGACTCGAGTTTCGCTCTCATTAGAGCTCATCAGTAGTGCATATCATCGCCACTGCCGGGACTTGAACCACGGACATTCAGTTCATGAGGCAACCGTGTTTACCACTGCGCCATTGACCTCACGTTAGGCACGACCGAATTATCATATGAGAACGCTCATCCACTTTCGCTTGTGAGTAATGGTCAGGTTGCCCGATCGCCTCGAGAGGAGACACAGTTACTGTCTGTTAACTCCAATCGATGACCCCTCGACTAGGACTTCTCTCCAAGTTGAAATCACAGAAATCATTGACTTGTTGAGCGGTATTTGATTATTGATGAGTAGTAGGGGATTTTGATTTTCATATAGATTGAAAATCACCCACAATTGATCGCAGCTGTCGCATTTCCATAGACTTTCCAGTCGGCCCCTTTCGAAAAGAAGCACTAGACTCGAGTTTCGCTCTCATTAGAGCTCATCAGTAGTGCATATCATCGCCACTGAGCTCTAGTGAGAGCGAAACTCGAGTCTAGTGCTTCTTTTCGAAAGGGGCCGACTGGAAAGTCTATGGGAATGCGACAGCTGCGATCAATTGTGGGTGATGTTCAATCTATATGAAAATCAAAATCCCCTACTACTCATCAATATCGTTATGTGTTAACGGGTAATCAAGCAATTAGTACAGATTCATGAAGAAGAAAGATACGGACTCCCTGCTGTCTGGGACACAACATTATGTCAAAGAGCGGTGCCAATCTGTGGCACGGGCGGTCAAACTCCCAAAAATGACAAGCAACACCTATCAACCTCCCACAGCGAGGCAATCAAGATAGACATAGTCCAAAACCATGTCATCGCCTGGTCACCTTGCGATTTCTTCTAGCCCTCAGCATTCGCACTAAACAATTCGAGGTGTTACAGATGCTCTGTCGGCGAAAAGAGTACACGACCCAACTAGCGTAGGGTATGCTTCCACATTGCATCGGTTATCCATCACGAACTTGCACATATCCCAAACAGATAGACTGTTACGCTGCTAACGCAACCAGCCAGTCTGATACAGACTATGTTACTAATAAGTAGTTTGGCAAATTGATGATTTTAGAAGAGATCCAACTACGACAAATCTGGACTCCGGCTAGATTCGAAGCAGCGACAGAAACACCATATCTCAACGCGGCAAGCACTCTACCAGCTGAGCTACGAAGTCACACCGGGAGTTCGGAAATTTCACATTTGCACTCTGTTACCCACCCGTCCCATTGTGTGATATGGAATCCACCAAATGATCTAGGGGATCGACTGCCCCGGCAGGATTTCTCAACCAGTTCACGCTGGAATCTACCAACGCCACTGTTGAGCATAGTAGTAAAATCAAGTGGTAATTTACTACTTGATTTTACCACCACTACTACTACTACAGACTAAATGACGGGGACAACGGTGGTCAGATACCGATAGACTCCGTGTATCTTTCATACGAAAAGGTGAGGTCTCTGATCCATGGAGTGAAATTAGGCGTGCACAGGTATTTCAAAACTTCCCTTTAGCCAACAAATGAATGTCTTTGTAATAACAAAAACAACGAACATAATTTAACACATTATGTGCATTCAATATCCTCATGGATATCAAGATGAAACTGAGGAGTACAATCAAATGAAGCAGAGATCTCGAACCACAGAAGTTGAGATTAGGTAGAGAAAGAAGGTCTGGAGTTGGAGCTTTATTAAATTTCAGTAACCTAAGATTCAAAGCCACTTCGGTTTCCGATAGGGGATCGTCACCATCCGTTTCCGAATTAGCCCGTTAAAGTGGAAGAAACCGAAGGACGATGGCGGATATACGTGGCTTGTGTTGCGCCACTTGCGGTTCCATTCGCACAATTCGTATCCCGTAAAAACCCAAGGGAATAAGACCACAGTATCGTCATGGCCCACAGCTGAATGAGCTCACTCAGGTCAGCTGAACTGTTCCTCAAAGTGTTATGTTAGGTCATCGCGACAGGCTGTAAACCAATAAGCCAGCTTTTTCACAGATGGTCCCACTAACAGTTTTCATAACCAGTGCAGTCATGTGTCAGGGAAAAGGGCGCCCAGCTATTTCCTAACAAAAAGGCGTGTTTCATCTCGTTAGCTCGCCCGCAGTTCTTACGCACTCTTCGTAAGTGTGCGTTTCAGTTAACGACGGTCTTTGCTAGGTTCACAGTTAGGAGATCAGTAAACCTTTGTTTATGGGCTCTGCCAAAGTTGCAGAAATCCATTTCTCCCTTGTCTGCAGTGTCCTACTGTAGCAGAGAGGCCGTTGAGATCTCCGTCTAGCGCTCGTTCGAACCACTTCACTGTTGTGACTTGGGAAGTTTGACCAACCGTGCAGTTTCGTACATCCTCGTCGTTCGATTTCCAGATGGCTCTAGTTGAGACTGAGACTCAGCTAATTCCCGTGACGTCCGTGGGAATTTCTGATGCTCCATTCGAAGATGGCAACTATGAACGAGTGAATTTAACTTAGAGGGAGTCGTTGGAGGCCACATGAAGTAACTCAACTAAAATAAGGCCTACACAAATGTTCAATTACCTACTTTAGAGAGTGTCCGCACAAGACCACCTCAGCCAGCGGCCTATGAATGTTTAAGAGCCGATATGAAACCGCAAATTAACTTTGGCGTAACATTCAGACTCGGATACCACAACATAAGTATGCAACTACCCAGGAAATCTACTAACCGCCAAAAGTATACAAGTCTACTAATTAAGTTATGTCAGCCGCACCTTATTATCTTCTGTATAGAAAGGTGAACAGTTATCTCAACCTTAAGGACAGCATATCAGCAGTCCGGGCTCCGCTTTCTATAAAGAGCGTATTCCAGAGGAGCATGCAATGTTTGCGTATATCTCGAGTCATGTCACGGTATACAATGAATTATTCGTACTCGACAGTGCTTCCTATCGGATATAATGAAGCAGACGATAACAACCCTTTCTATCTCCTCACATCGTAGGTTTGATGAAACATTAATCCTCATTTCTGCACTTCTTTCAGTTCAAAGCCAGAGTGAATAAGTAGTCGCTTTACCATATTGATTAGTTTTAGTTAGAATAATTATTTGTCGTGATCCTCTCGTTCCAATCACGAACAAAAACTATCCCAGCTGGTTACCGCGTTGTCCCCAAATATCCACTATTCCTGAACATGACAAATTATTAGTCTACGTATTCACATACATCATAAAAAACACGTATACTAAAAGTGAAATGAATTAAACACTATTTCAGCCATTCATCAACAGCTCATATACATTTTATCTAAATCAACTTTTTGCGAACAGTGAAGAATGCGAGTGGCCTAATGAGGTCAGCTAAATCAACGGCAAGCCCTAATCAAGATACTGATTGAACATTGACAAAATAACAGAGTGGGCACATAGAAGTGGGTTATGGAGGGGAATTACGGTGGTTTCAGCTATGAACAAGATCCTACGTCTTACTGTCCTCCAGTGGATGGTCACAGTGTGATTAGAATCTAACAAGTGTGATAGTATGACGCTGTAGATTGACTTTGTTATTAAGCCAAGCTGAGTGGTGTCTAAGCATCTGGTTGAGTGGCCAATGTAAACAGTTCCAGTGTTGTATTCTATGAGCCCAAAATAGTCAGTAGAGTAGCTCGTTTGTTATAAAGGGCAGACTAAGCGCGATCAGCGATTGCATGCAAGCGTAGACGTGAAGTGAACGTAGGAGTATGAATCAACACAAACTGATCGTTTTGATCAAACAATCACACGAATGGTCAAGTAGGTGTAGCGTCTTGTACAGCATTTTATACTTCATAATTTTCACACACTTTTCACTTTCCTCAAATTCACATATACACTTGACGTTTAAACCAAGTGAATCGAATGAATCAATAACACAAAATTTATCTCCAAGGTCGCGAGCTGTGCGTTTTATCTGCGTTCCGTGTCGCTTGTGTACGGATTTCTGGAAAGACTAACAGAATCAATCGTTTATTTCAGCATATCTCCCTATTTATCTGTAGTTAAAATTATCTCCGTTGTGACCTCAAAATCCCTTGGGAGCAACATGATGGATCGCATCCATTAGATACTTCATTCCGTGTAGTGGAACCTTAGACCAACGCACCCCCACTAACTATTGTGAGTCAATTCTTTTTATTTTCTATCACCCTTTGGCTTCGTTTTCGTAGTCAAGCTTCATATAGTGTTTAGATCCACCACATAGGTCAGTAATCAACGGCAAATGCGCACGGATGCCACAAGGCAACCAGTTCAATAATGTTCTAGTGGACGACAGACACTTCTCGAGAAGTTCACCGCGTTCCACGAATCCGATAGCACAACGCACGAGAACAAGTGAGGTGCACATAGAACAGCAAGTGCGGAAGTAGACATTTCATTTGCCAGACGTGGGCACAAAACCGGATTGCGAATAAAGTTGGCACGTGATTGAGTAGTACAAAATGTCATACATGGTGCAATTGAAGGTCATTGTGTGATGGTTTCAGCTAACATATCACGCTTAAGGGGTAAACAGGTGCACACGACTATCACAGTAGCCAGATCCGACTCATCTGTTTCATCCCGATGTTGCCTATCTTTATACACAAACCTTTTCAGGTAGTTATTTTGCATGAACAATGCAATTTTTGATTCAAATACCTCAGTAATGATTGTAAGATCTACAAAGAGCAACACGTAGCGATAAATCAACGATCCGAAATAATCGAAACAAGATTGGATCACAATGCCAAGGTAATATTGAACAAATTATAGGATTGAATAAGTAGACAACATCAAAAGTTTCGATCGACAGACCGTTTCCGGGGAATAGGTTACAATTCGGTACCCAACGGGCTAAAGACGAAATACAATCACATAATACGACGTTCCTTTTTTCTGCCTCCTCATTCACACGACGGTTATGCACAAACACCACCTACTGAAGCATTGTTGGTGTCCATGATAACTGTTGGAAAAATCTTGCTTAAAGTCCATTAGATGAGTACTGAAAATTCCTCTATAGTGTGTACGGACGTTCGACCTAATTTGACATAAACTAATAAAAACTGCATCCACTTGACAGGCGAACAGCCATCGTTGTTGTTTGGCTACAGCGGGAAGTATCGACCCATAATTTGACAACTTGGAGAAAAAGCCTATCGGTGAATTTCTTTAAAATTGCTACTCGGAGTGTCAGCAAACGTGCTACTATCTTGGGATTAACTAACGTGTGAAAAACAAGTTTGTTTATGGGTAGACTGTGACAAGTCAGAAGAATCAAAACTATAAGATCAGAATGAATGTTCTTAGCAAATGTATCGCAGACGACAAGATGTTAAGAAATTGATCGAAGTTGTACGTGAAACACTATCACGATCGAAAGCGTGTTTAAATCACTCCAAAAAGTAGCACAGTATCTCCTCAAGAATCGTGTAAAATCACAGAAGAATAGCAAAACCAGACTGAAATGAGGTGCGCGAGAATGGAACAGGGAACAGGCAACAAGTACTCCGGAGACATAGGTGTAGCGCACATAAAAACAATATCTAATCCAACCAAAAACTGTTGCCTATGAGAGAAAAAGACGTTGAATAAAAAATTGATTTCGGGGTGTAAGGGACAAATTTAAAACCGAAAAGTGAAATGCACACACAGAAAAACACAAGTACATATACACACACTATTCCACAGCAAGTGACCTCCTTCTTAGAACACACAAACGAGTAAGAAAACGCTCTTTTTCTAGCCGTAACTTGTTCCTCTGGTATTGACAGTTTCTGACAAATCCTGCCTCATATGCAGTTGCTGGCTCATCCAAACTGATAAAGGCCTCCATAGTCCCCATCGGTGAGCATGTTCCTTCTGGAATAAGCTTGCAAAACTACGACCATAGTTAACGGGGAAAATCGACAAATTCAAACGGTGCTGAATAAAATTAAGGTCTGGTGATCGATAAGCCCTGTACATTCCAGCAGATATGTGGCGCTCCGTTGTCTTGTCGAATGTGTCGGTCGCGTGAGACATGGGTTTATAACACAGTTTCACAGACCTCACAGTCCACCATGTTTCCTAGGATTAGCAATTGCTTCCTTCCATTTATCTAAATAGCATCTCACACAGGGATAGATCACAACTGCATCGCCGTCCCTGGGTGCGATCACTTCACGCGTGGAGTACGAACGTAGTTTCATCGGTCCAGATAATGTCTGCCCAAGCATAACGCCACATGATCCAATACGAGCACCAATGGCCGCAGTGATCCATCAAAACTGGCACAAACTTCCGCTAGATGAATTTTTCACTTGGACCCCAGAAAAATACTCAATCGAAGCTGAAGCTGTTGTAAATGGCTCCGGTCTAACTACTCGCAGTAAGTGCCAAGTGTTTCTCTCTGTAATCGTACTTCTTCTTTCTTGTCACTCCTCTAGTTACGTTTCAGATCTCCGTATGTAAGATACCCCTGTAACGTGCGGTCGAAACAAGCAAGCACGCGCGGGTTGAATTTGAATCGTGTGACAGGACGTGCTACTGTTTTATTGACGCCGTTTTAGTTTTCGTTCGTGCAGGTCGTATGCATGGCTTACTGGGCCTTTGGTTCATGCTTGTTCGTGCTGTTTTCTGTTACAGGATTGTTGCTAGAACCGCTACTTCAGAAGAACGCTAACCCACGGTGTCTCCACGTTGCCCTAAAGAAGAGTAAAGATGGCCGGCTTGTATCTTAAGGCACTATACCAATTATCTAACCATGGGTTGGAAAGTCATTAAATTATTGGCGGTTCAGTGCTATCATTTACCCTCTCAATACTTGTCAATGTTGGCTCCCATTTGACATGACATAATTCCGCAGGTGTATGTTGAAACAATGACATCCAAATCAGATAGTGGAAGTACGCGTGTGAGTGATGAACTATGATCCACTATAGAAGACCGGAAAATGGGACAAATTATGCCTGATATCATGAATGTCCATGTGATAGCAGCAAGCCGTGGTCAACAAGAAGGTTGCATAAGCTGTCAAGAGGAAGAGATCCATTTTTATCGGGCAGTGCATACGTATACATATATAATCGACGACCTCTAGTCACGATTTGTCCTCTCGAAACATGAGGACGGCCCGCAAACCTAGTCTTCCAATTAACGCGAGGTGCATCCACAGCCCGCCGTTTAAAAGATTATCATTGTAGCTCGTAGTACACCAAGTGACCTAGGGACAAGGTGCACCTTGCGTGATGGATGTTTTAAATGCTACACCCAATTTCCGTGCTGTAATGTATGGTAGCGTGATAAAGCATTGCATAATGAATGTAGGAACATACTCTTACGGACACAAGACTGTCAGTATAGTTTTCTGAGACGAAAGAAGTTAACAGTACTAGTGACAAACGTTTGTCCTGTTCCAACGTAAGCAGCATTACTTTAGTTTCCAGACGTCCTGACAGTAAAACGAACGCTTGCACTTAGTTGATGTCATCACAAATAGATAAAAATAGTACACAAAGTTGATCTTCCAGTTGAAATATCGTGTTTTATTGATTCACACATGTTTATAGGTGAAGAACTACTCAAAACTGTAGAATCCATCCAGTATGGGGAGAATCTTTTGAGGGCAGACATGTAAGTAGTCATGGTTGATACGGCTGAGCTGCAATAGCTCAGAAAGCATAAATAAAACGTTGGTGATTTATTTTCGGATCGATTTCAAACATACTGACTCAGACTGATCAAACCAGACATTAAGAGGAGACTCACCAATGGCGCGCTGGACATTGGCAACCGTTTGGCTGAACCGTTGGGTAAAGCTAGAGAAAACTGAAGCGTTTTGTGAACTCGTCCGTTTGGCTGTGATCGAAGACGGCTGGCTGCTCAGCTGACATAAGACTTTTCGTGTATCGTTGTACACATCGGCGGGAACCACAATATCCCAATCACTGTGGTCTGCATGAATCGTAATGCAAAAGTGAAAGGACATTTTCAACCACTTGACAAAAAGTGACAGTTTCGATTTTGAAGTGTTATGAAGTGTTTCGGATAATTCGAAATAAATAACATATTCTCACGACAACGTATGATTGGCATATGGATCACAAGCACATTCAATATTCCATACGTCAAGAATAACAGAATATACTTACCCGGGGAAATTTTTTTTACCATAACCTTAATCCGGAGAGCAGGGTCGGAAGAGGTCAAAATGGCGGCATCCAGATCCCAGTCGGATTGTAATGGGAGGTAAAACTGTTCACCATAATCATCTGAAGCTAGATAGCTCACTGTAAAATCTCTAGTTGAAAAAAAAACGAAACAGCAAGAAAACAAAATTTAAAAAAGCCAACCGGTCGAATTTTCAGGTTTAAAAAATTCACTTGCAGGCTGGAAGATAAACAGGTTAGGAAACGTTGATGACTTGAGTTTACCAAATAAAAACACCAGTGAAACAGGAAACGTCTGAATAGGAGACTCACGATAATATGTTGAAACATTTTGACAAGATTCCCAAGAACAGTCTGAAGTTTGTTATGTTAGGATCAATGGCAAAGTTCTTGTAACTGTCCCTATCAGCTCCGAATGCCAGCTATTGATAGTAAATGAAGAGAAATGCACAGCTCACTTTCGCTTTGATATGCACTACCTCTTTAACAGAACTGACAACATTGCGTGTACTCATACGAACGAATTCTGTTAGCGTCCACAGATCCAAAGCAAAGAAAAGAGAACGAAGTATAAATTAGGGTAAACAACTCAACTGAGCGCCAGTACAAACGCTATACAAATGAAACCAAGAAGATACTATCAACCCACGTACGCCTAAACTTGAGAATGTTTACTACTACTGCTATAATCACTTTACTTTCGAGCAATGCACGTAGACAGCATGGGTTAGATAGCCACTGAACATGACAACAGTCAAGAAGTGATTAAGTAACAAACCAGAACAAGTGAATAAAGAACTGAGAAAAACAATACCGATTCATGAAGAAAATTAAAAGCCCATAAAATACAAGCTATTGAATATGACAATTCAGCATCAAAGCGTTTCCAATCAGCGGCACGAATTGTTCCGATATCTCTAATCTGACATCATCATCGTCATCACAGACAGCAATACCTTGGCGGTTCTCACTGACGTTTCACTGCCACACAACCATGAAGAAGAAAAAAAGCAAACCCTGTACAGGAAGACAGAAGGGAAAGGAGAGAGGAGAAGAGAAGAGGAGACCTAACTTCCAAAAATACCTACTTCTACATTCAAACGTTCAACATTAAGGTATCTAACCTTGCAGATAAACAACAGAACTATAGGTGAAAAAAGGCATCTTCGAAAAAACAGCTTCCTTATGATTTTCACTGGTCCCCGTCATTAAGTGCACTAACTTCACAAACAACTCACCCAAACGACCACAACGTTCACGATATTTGGCTCGATTAGTCACTACCTCACCTAGAGACTCCAACTATCGACTTTGTCAGTCGCAAAGTCCCCAGTCTGGGTGATGAACTCGATTTACAGTGGTCAACCTCTTCGTGAACGACTTCATTTATCTGATCTCACACCTTATGTCAGTCGGTCACGGGGTCGACAAACGGTACCCAGTGTGGCAGATGAGTAGCTGGCATTCTTAACGCATGGTCCGGCCGTTTAAGTCTGCGTAAATGTAATGAATGAACAAAAGAACTCGCTGGCAGTCACAATCACATACGTGCTTCTTAGTCTCTTCGGTGATTACTCGCTGGCGACATCTGATGTGAACGACTGAACACAGAAATCGGTGGTCAAATACCTGAAGACGGTTTACCTCTCCAACCCTGAGCAACCAAGTTTCGTTGTCGTAAAGTGACACAATCCTCACTGTCGCCCTATATACATAACCCTTAGGTTTCAGGGGGAAAACGGTGTTGCCAAGGCTGTCCTAGATTAGCTAATACAGCCTTATTTCATTCTTTGCACCACCGCCGTCACTAATGCGGCTTCCCCGGTACAAAAAGACCCTCCATGACTACACTGTCAAACAATAAATCTATGTAATCACAGCAATATTGCAGCAATGCTGCTGTTGACCTGAGGGATCGACCGTCCCCGAAAGATTTCCCAAGCAGTTCACGCTGGAATCTGTGAACTCCACTGTTGAGCACTGAAACTGTATTATTAATGAGTAGCCAAAGCCCAGAGTTTTCACAACTGAGTCACTTATAAATTAACAAATCTGTCACGCCATTCACCAATACTGTCCACATAAGCAAAACGATCTACAATCACAAGCGGTCTATCAGCAACAACAAGGATGGGGTAAGGATCCGCCAAACTCCGTAACAAAATTACACTTTGAAGCAGTAAAAAGTAATCCATAGAGATTAGGGTCATGTTGGAAGAAAATGAAGCAATGGTAGTGCGCGAAGAGACCCTGTGCAGTAGACGACGGTATTCACTAAACACGGACAGTAGTGATCACAAGCAGCAATAAATCAGTGGTTCACACAGATGCTCAGCTGCTATGTAATTAGGGAGAATAGCAAACCCATACCAAGAAGCAAAATAGAGGGAGGGGATGGGATTTAGATGCTAACAACACCAGCCTAAACACAAACACAACACCAAGGTACCTGCATCTTGCGAGAAAACAATCGGTCAATTGGCGGCATACACTGTGACAGTACAAGGCTTGAAGAGGCGGATTTTCCCGCACTTGGCGCAACTCCGCAGAGACTGCGGGAATAAGTTGTATCTGAACTTGTTACAACTCGCGAAGATGGCGACATAAACAAGCAAACACGGCACGCCACTTGTATGGCCCGTCCAAACATATGTAAGTGACAATGGATCAATGAACTTAAGACGGAAGTAGAAGGCAGAGGTTACTCATAGCAACGAGCTGGAACGTGGAAAAAAGGTGTCGTATCCGAACTCGGATAATAAATGTTGCTAAAGGCGAATCTTTAAAACTGATACACAATGAGTGGGAAGAGCAGTTCGAGCCTTGCAAACATGCAATGAGAAAAAGCTGTCTGCATCCAAGTTTGCTATGTTGCACCTTCAGTTTTATGGGGTGATCCCTCGATTTGATTCCTATGCTGAACATCATTTGGCATGGGTGATCAGAAGACTTCCGTTGTACCTTCCGTGTCTATAAAAATTGATTGCATTACACTTATATTACGTACTCTAACACACTACTTTTTCCGTCCTCCAGGCTCTGTTGTCAAGTGAATAAAGCCTCCACTGCGGCAGCTTCGTCCTCTCTTTCTCGCGTTCATCGTGAAATAACTGTACTCACGAATAGACATGACTTCATTATCAAGAAGGAGTAAATGCTCAATGACGTCAGTTTTTCTTCATAAGGTTTAGTTTCAGGCTCCGGACAGCCATATTGGCACGACGTCGCATGGTCTCTAAGAGCAACTTGTCCTGCTGGAGGTAGTGGCTAGATCACAGTGCCAGTCTCAAGGCGTGGTCAAACGAAACTGCCATAAAGAAAGTGGAAACAAAAAGGATCTAACTGACCGAAGAGACGTTTGAGTTACGCCAGGGTGTTACCATCATTTCTGCATTCACTTCAACGTTCAGACAGCTCGAGAGAATGTGTGGGACAAGACTTTCTAGGTCCCGTTCGGTAGGAACCATTTGAAGCAGGTAGCCGCTAAGTTAATACGTGGTATTCAAAGAGCTGAGAATACGCATAACTTTACACTTATCAGCATCAAGGTCGAATCGATTAACTTGAGGTCGACTAAAAAGAATGTCAGTCATTTTGCAGTATAAGAGAAGCGTTACCAGTGTTCACGACAAGCTAAACCTTGAAGTCATCAGGAGAAAGTGATAGCGGAGAGGTACTTAGAAGTGGAAAATCGTCAATAAATATCAAGAAGTGAATCATGTAGTACCCCGCTGAGACTAGACCCGTGGATGAAGAACGCACCGTCTACGAGCACCCTCCGCAGAAGAGTAACAAAATATGACCTCAGTCACTAAAGGGTTGTCTTGCACTCCATAATAGAGACGTTTATCGATTAAAATAGCAAGGTCCACGATATCAGGTGTTTAGCAAAGTCGGGGTGTACGACATCAGTGCCTTTTCCTTGATCAACTGCTTCCCTCCACTGATCAGTGGCTATCAGCAGATTCGTGGTACACGAAAGACCCTTGCAAAAGTTGTGCCGTATATTAGATAAGACTTGAAAGATGAATTTACTATAAAGCGGATTGCATACGAGCGCCTGTAAAATTTTCGAAGTGGTCGACAGCAGGGTGATTAGTCGGCACACTGGAAAGATTAAGTCTACCATCCTTGAAAACAGATAAGACGCTCGCGAATTTCCAACTGCTGAGTACTGTTTCCTGTCACAACCAGACTGGACCTTGATGCGGTGTGACGGCTTGCGCGTCTCGATGACCTATTGGGCTAAACTGGACGGTGTGGTCACTACACCGACAGTCACTCATACGAGGGAGGCCAATAGGTAGAGGTCTGACAAACCAGTCTCCTGGTCCTCCAGGTTGGGGGTTGGAAGAAGGTTGGCATCTTTTTCCGAAAACTGTACCAGTTCTGATACACTGCCACCCACCCACTGCCCTGCAGTATAGGCTTTTGAGCCAAAGGCTTTGGTTGAGAACCCTAATTGTTTTCCTGTCTAGGTCTGGGCGCCCTGGCAGTATCTCAGCCCACACACAACCATTAATTGTCACAACACCAGTAATTCCATACTGCATCGGCCGTCTTGCAGTATAAACCGGGTCGCCCTATTCGCTGCATACAGCAGGGTGGATAGGCGGAAATATGCTACTGCTGACCCCTCCCCCACTCTCCTATCAAATTTAGCTCTCAGACCCCTCCCGATCTTCAGTTCTGCTAATTCCTTTACAGGTCCCACAACAGATTTAGCTAACCGTGATAACACTGAGCCAGTAGGTTCCGTTTTTTGCTATTTAGCTCCAGGCCTCTCTTGTCCTTTATTTGGAGCTAGAATGCGAATTAATATAAGTGAATTTAACGTTCGCAGTCTAAAACAGATAGGTCAACAGGTCGCTCTTGCACGAACGTTAGACTCGTTGCATGTCGATGTCTGCTGTATCTTAGAGACTAGAATCCAGACAGTAGTCACCGTATGGCACTAACAGCATCCACATTGTTTACCCGATACTGGTTATACACTTCAGGTGACTCCACAGCTGCTGTTACAGGTCAGGCTGGAGTGGGTATAATCTTTAGCTCGACGGCCGCAGCCG